>JABASP010003733.1:0-12760 GCA_019776565.1 Sminthurinus signatus
AAGAGACTCTATTATAAATTTTAAGCTACAGTACACATTATTACTCTTTACACTTTACATCGTGTACATTTAATTTATGCATAATGAATTTGAGAATTTTGATCAGTGATCACGATACAGGATGCATTTTATGCATTATACAAAGTAATGCTGAAATTTGAATATCAAATCATCCAAGCTCCAAGCTGCAGCTTACATAGATTAATTTAACAGACTCTGTTTCTATAAATATATATATACAAGTGTTAAAAAGGTATTAAGAGCTAATAATTGATGTGTTTACAACACAATGCAGGATACACAGCATAGTACATTTGTACATATAGACTTTGTTCGTTTTCTGGCATTAATCAAATACTGACTTTTCTTTCATTACCAGCTCATTCAAAGGATTCATGTATATATAACTAATGAAACATGACACAACATACAATCTATGCATATACACATATTTTAGATATTAGTACATATGGTATCCGTTGAAAAGACTAATTCATCTATTTACATTAGAAAGATAATATATTATATTTTGTGCATGTATCTGTGTCTAATCCTTATGCTCGCTTTAGTTTGAAGTCTGTGATCTGTGATTGAATTTTTTTGCATCACGAAAGTTTTTTATATCAATATTTTAAGCATGCTTCTATTAAGCTGGGTTTGGCAGTTGGCAGTAAGTCGCTCTCTACTTACTCTGTACATTCTACATACTTCATATTTAAGATCTATAAGTGACCATTTCATCTATTGGAGTTTGGAGCAAATCTCTCTCTCAAAACTTATATCTTATATATCACACAAGTACTTACAAACTTTTACATACTTTTGGGTAAAGAAGAACAGCTATAATATCTAATGTCTATATAGACTATACTTACTATGTACTACATGTAGGTTTTTGTGGTAAACTCCTTTCGCTTTCTGCCACGTAAGGATAATTCTGAAATGTTGTTGTACATTTTTTTTCAAGAATGAATGGCACATTTAAATGTGGATAAGTGGAGTATGATGTATGATACATAGTACATTTAATGTATATACGGAAGAAGACGAGACAGAGCAATGTATTACACAAATACATATATATATATACACATGAGCTACTTTTGGTTTAAGATCTTTCTTAATTCAGTATATTAATTTATACCCTAAACGACGACGAGATTCTTCGGGTGTAAGGTCATCAAACTGTTTGGCTTCATCACCCAGAAATGCTTCATGATCATATTGTGCATTGTGTTCTCCTTCAACAAAATGTTCTTGCTCACTTAATGGCTGTTCAAAAGATACAGAAATATAAAGAATATGATTATTATTTGCTTTTCATATTACTACGCATATTTTTTAAATAAAATCTTTGACCGAACATTCTTTACTTTTTACACTTTTTTTACAATCATTATAACATTCAAAAGTGTTATTGGTTAGATATAATTAACTAGGTTAATTAGAATATACATATATTTATATAGAGTTAATGACAAACATCAACTATGAAACAAGTTACTTTACAACTTTGTTACTCCGGTTCGGTCAAATTTGTATAAATAATATGTGAGTATACAAGTAATTGAAATTTGAAAATTTACCTTCTCAACTATCCGTTTTGTGTCTCCGGGATTTTTTGGTAGTGCAAATGCAGTACATAGTGTGACTAAAATCCCTAGAGTCAATAATTTTTGGCTCATTTTGATAAAGTACATCAATAAATTTCTATATCACCGCAAGTAAACCGCAAAGTAAAAAATAATTTTGTATTGGAAATTGGAAGCTGAATATTATATAATACTTATCGGAAGATTCAAAATATTTACGTACATTCACAATTCACTAATGAATAAAGATAACAAACTGAGAAAAGTGTAACAATGTAAGATATCAATACTAGTCCTTATAGGCGATTCTAATTGACAAAATTAGCTAAATATTTGTTCCTAAATCTAAACTAAATAGGAGTATCAGTCAAGTTTTTATAGTCAAGTTCTCGTACACTTTGTAAAAACTCAAACCTCAAATCAAACTCGTGAATAGAAGAATTCAAATGACAGCCACGACTGAAGTAAACACACACAAGAGTCTACGTAGAGAGAGAAATTTCTAAGCCTTTTTTTCACAGCTAAATAAAACCCATATAAAATGTGTGAGTTTTTTGTATTAGCGTTTCACTTTTAGGAACAAGAAATTAAATGATGGATTAAGATCCAATGTTCTTTTCTTAAATAAGCATGAATTTCCTAATAAAGGTACAACTGAAAAATATAGTTGAATGCATAATATTTAGTAGTTCAATTCTATTGTACAGAAACATAATAATTGTAGCAATGAAGTTCAAAATGGGCATAACGTTCTTTCTTTGATCCGTAAAATGTGTAGATTTTTCTCCAAACCAAAGGACTGAGATGAGTCAAAACTATAAACTATATACATCTATAGGAATATCGAAAAGTAAAATTCGGAGTTTAACAAAATCGTAGTGTTTTTTTTTCAGTATTATTTTTTTATTTCAAGTTTCATTAAACTGTATTATNTAGTGTTTTTTTTTCAGTATTATTTTTTATTTCAAGTTTCATTAAACTGTATTATGATTAATAATTAATTTGTTAGCGTGTTAGTCGTTCTTTTCAATAATACATTTTTTATACAGTGCTTTTTCGTATAACTTTATCTTATAATATAGATTCTAAACTCTAGACGTATATAATATATGTATGTGTAATAATGTATAAGTGTACTTAAGTGTATAAGTATGTCCAAATTGTACTTCTTCCCCCGTTTTGTCTACATAATATGTATACTATATACCTAAACTATATTTTATTATTACTCTGTGAATTTGCCTCTTGATTTCGTTTTTACAAAGAAAAAAATATATACTTCTTGTCTATGCAATTTTACAGTGCTCTTTTCAACAAACAGTAGCCTATAAACTGTATACTATAATGTTTAAAATAGCAACAAACGTATACACACATAAAATTACAATACAATATAATATTATATGTACACTTTTTTTTGGAATTTCTGGAAGAAATGATGAATTTCATACAGCACAAAATATATATTTATAGCATAATGGGTATAATGGCTGAATCAGTTATTTGTTACTTAGGTATGATTCTAATCCTAATTTAACTAATAAAATTATTACTGTTTTTGTCACATATGATTTTGTTAATATGTACGATGTACACACACGTACACGTATACGTACACGTATTAGTATTAGAGATTCGAAGTACAAGCTATAATTTTTACAAAGTAAATACAGCATAATATAATATTATATTTGTTTTTCTCATTCAGGATTTCATGTTGTATGTTGTATATATATAATATTGTATTCTGTTATTCAGTAGTTTTTTTTAGCAGAAGTAAAGTATAGACTTGTCATTTTTTTGCTATTATAGGTGTTATTCATATATATAACTTATCGTATCGTGATCAATTAATTTATGTTTTTTTCTTAAGTACTCACTATACACAGTGAAAATTCAAAGGTCCATATCAAACTCCAAGCTCCGTTGCATATTATGATATACTTTTGATGTTATTAAAATTATCGTGTATTTAGACGTGTGTATATATATTATATAGTTGAGTTTGTATAAAATTTACAGATTTAAAGAAAGTTATCCTGATTTTCTTTTCATAATGATCATTCATTTTTTATACACGTTATTCTTTCTTTACAAGTAATGTTTTTCTATGCCTTACTACTGTAATTTATACAGACTACAGACTATATTATATATATTCACATTATTTCCTACATATGAAATTAATTATAACAAAGTATGGGGTCATAAAACTGTTAATGTTCATATATGTATATATTATGTATACTTATTACAGCGACTGAGATATATTATTATTATTTTAATGAATTTACACGACTTTTCGTTTCGTTTTTTTTAAAACATATATATATTATACACATATACATGTTCTGTATTTTATGTATAATCTGTACATATTTCAACGGGAAAATATAGTAAAGTTTCAACAACCCAAAACTTATTATATGTATAACTATTGGATTAAAATTAATATGAACTATCTAAAACAAAAAAAGTTTAATAAATTAGTATCAAAAAATTAGTTTAAGGGCATACTGTTATAAATTGCGTAAATGGCATATTGTAATAATCATAATGGTACACATCTTTATATATAATCTTGTGGTAGCACATTCATACATATATATACAAACGAAATTATATATATATATATCAGAAAACTTTGTTTTTTTTGTTTTAGCAGCCTTTATAATCGTGTTGTCAGCCAATGTACGTACATTGTACAGCTTTCACACTTTTTTGTCTGTGTCAGATCCGGAAAAATAACAAGTTATTTACACCTTATACGCATATTATACACTTATATTTATACATACCACTTTTATCCGTATAATATAGATTTGTTAAAAAAAACTTTTCCTCTTCTCTTTTTTTCTTCTTAAATATGTTTTTCTGATAGTTTTCTTGTACATATATGTATTATAAAAATGTTATATCTTTTAGTATAATCGTATTCCGCCGTTTAAAGCTAAATACACCAGACACCGTATAATATTATAATCATGTTTCATATATATATGAGGCTACTTGAATAACGTAATAATTTATAATTATTACACATATTATTAGACTTGTCTTGTCCTTACCTATTACGACATACATAACAATATATCATGGTAATTTTTGAGACATGAATTTTTAAAGAGAAAAAAAAATCGGCGTTCGATATATAACTATTAATTAATTAATTAGTTACTCAAATATATAGGTATTATAGTGTATAATAATATGTAATATATATAATGTTTCTAAAATATAGATACACATACATAATATGTATATATATAATGCAGGTATAATATGCATAGTAATAATAATAATAACAATAATAATCATTAATCATTATTAGTAATAATTAGTAATAATTATTTTCATTATTATTATGGTACATAGCAACAGGTCATTCAAAATTCAAAATCAAATCAAGATATTTTTTTTTGTATACTTTATACTATATATATGTTAATTTTACCGATTCTTTTTTTTTAAGTAATATTTTAAAATATCGTTGATCATCATGAATCCTCATCTTTGATCTGAATATCACTGTTGTTGAGATTATTTTTTACTATAGATGGAGAAAGTTCCGTCTTGATTGGTGATGGAGTTGTTACACTATCCAATGAGTTACCTTCTGTTTGTACCTCTTTATCTTCTGTTTCAATTCCAGAATTACCAATAGGACTGTTACATGAACCATATTTTATTGAAATTTGAAGGAGTTCACGTAGTCCCTATAAATAAGTACACATGAGCACAATAACAACAACAAATTAGAAAAATATTTACGTGTTACAACAATAATTATTATTGAATATATATATAATATATACATATATATAGAATATACACATGGAATTTTTTATTTCAATCGGTATAATATTATTCTACATATTATATACTAATATATTATGTGTCTATTATGGTTTGTTTTTGCCCAAAAACATTTGCTTACTTTGTTTTCTGCCCAAAGCCTTGAAATGAGTTCTTCTTCCTTAACTATAGCCTCTTCATCCATATTTATAGCTTTTCTAATAACCATTTTCATTTCGTTTGATTTGTCTGCATTTGTTTCGATGACCTATTTTTATATATTATATAGATGGATAAGTAATCATAGTGTTAGTGTAAAAACAAATAAATGAACAAAATTTTACATTACATGAACTACTAATGTGGTCTCTCCAATCTCCAATAAAGTAAATTAGCATATAAAATAGTATCTACATTTTCATATTGGATTTTCTATAATATGGTTCATTTTGATACTCACCTTAGTATTTGTATCAATAGTTTTCAAAAGTTTTTCATCAAATTGTTGACATTGTGTTAACTTGGATATATGTTGTCGATATTTGGACATGATGAGATCAATAGCATTTTGTTGTTCTTCTAGAGCACCTCTTAATTCACGATTTTCTTGTTGTAATTCCATAATATGTTTATTTTCTTGTTGAATCCCTGCAACTAAAGCCAGCCGTGGTCTCTCTGAGGCCAGGTCATTTAACTGGGCAATGTCCTCATGGTACTAATAATGTAAAATGTAAACAAAAACATATCCAGATTATAGATTATATTTACATATTCTTATAGTAGACAGTAGAAACATTTTGTATAAAAATAAAACTTGATCCAAAATACATTCTAAATTATTGTAAATTTTATAGTGATACATTTAATATTTTTTAATACACATATTATACTATACATTCACATTCAGTGTTTTTAAACAAGGTCAAATTGTACATGACTTCAATAAAATATATTCATAGTAATAATAATTACCTGTTTCATGGCCTCAACTTCTTGATAAACTGCTTGCATTTGAGAAACTAAGGCATCTGCTGCTGTATCATGATCTTTTAATTTGGATGATAATTTTTTCGCGTCGTTTAATACATCTTGAATTGTTAACGTCATATTGTTATATATTGATATTTTTGATGAAAGTATTATAATGACACAGATATAATATTTATACCACACAAAAAACCCCTTAAACTAAATACACTTTACTGTTTACTGCTGAAACTTCATTTAGAATGCACACACATCTTTTTTATTCCCTATCCACTTATACTGCACACTAATGTTTAATGCATTGCGTACATATGGACGTACGAATTCTTCCTCTTTGCACAAGGATCACATATTCCCTTTGAGGATTTTCCTCTCATGATAAAATTGTTGTGTACACAATATAATGAGAAAATAGAAGACTTTTTTGTAAACTCTTTGATTTTGGCTAGTTACTTAACTAACTAATACAATGCATAATGTTTCAGCATAATGTAATAATAAGTCTATAGATTTCAAGTAAGTTTGAGTACACACATGTGTGGGTATATAACAATAAAATACCAATTTAAATATGTTGAGTTGGCATCGTTTTAATTTTGAATCGTTTTCGTGTTAAATATAAAAGTACGAGGTTTTTTATGTTTTTCATTCTGTATTCGGTATATTAGTAATTCTAATTATTATACTGCTTTAGCTAAAATGATATCAACAAAGTCTGTATCATATGTATATAGTATGTAGAAGACTTTTTTGTGGTTTCTATACATAAAAATACTTATTTTTGTGCATGGATAAACGACGATACACCCAAAATCTCTATGTATGAAAAAGAACTGAAGGACACAGAACGTGCATAATTTTATATAGGGAGCATTTTTATAAGAAGTGTCTCATTCAACCCCAATTTTCATTTGATCATACACAATTCCATGTAAGTTACATATTATTTAAGTATTTATTTTACTTTTTTTTATACCTGTTTTGTGTTCCATGTCAGGAAATAAACCTATATATTCATGCTTTTTGTTGTTTTAATTATTACTAAATTATAAAGATTGCAAAAAATACTGGTATTCATTGATTTAAAAAAACCCAATGATACTATAAGTACTGTAATGTACTTTTATGTTCCATTTTCCATAATATTTGTTCCCAATATTTTTATGTAAAATGCATTCTTTTGTGTGATGGTATTTTATATTTATCACTTGATTCCAAATTCCTAGTTAATACATTCAAATGTGAGCTTAATGTATACAATGCAAAATCCAAAATGGTCAAAATCATTTAAAATTTAACGCATATTCTGAGTGATATTTGACATTGAAGAAGATATGAGAAACTCCACACACAGCATCGGAGGATATGATGATATCTTTTTCACAATTAAATTTAATTGTGGTCCTTTGAGATGGTGCAATATAAAAACTCCATAGATACATATACGTATTACATGCATAATACATATATATAAGCATGCTTTTACTCCAGAATCCAGAAATACATCTGGACAGGGGAGAGATGTGAAAATCGAATCTTTTTACAACGCCTTTTTCCATTGACACTGGGCATATATGTAAAACAGAATAGGGTGCGTGTGATATCACCTCTTCTATATATAATATAAAATGCGGTTATTTTATAATGCATCAACTTTTTTTTGATATTTCCTATTTCCTCATCATCTCATCTTGATAAATATAATTTTGATAAGAAAAATGAGCTGGAAAAACATGGAAAAATAAGTCTCCAAGTCTTTTTGGAGGCTCTATATAGAGGGAGCATACCCAGCCATCACGAACAAATCAATTCCTGAAAGAAAAACCAAACAGCAAATACATACTGTGTACACTACACACTACACACTACACTATATTTTGTATAATAAACAAAGATACATTCAACATTCAAAATACAAAATTATACATCATACATATAAATTATAGTCGTATATAAAAAAGTAGATAATAATTACGATTACTAAAGTAACAATGACTGGTCATCATAATTAAAAATCCATGGAATTGCAAGCAACTGGTTGAGTTTTTATAAAGAATTTTCATAGAATCCTTCAAAATACTGATATCTGGCAGTAGAAAAATTCCGAATAGCGAATAGCTCTCGATTCTCAATCGACAAAATGTTATAGCAGAACCACACACACACGACTCTCTGTATACTTTTTCAAAGTAAATAAGTACACACATAGGAAAGAGCATGGGAATTTGTATTTTGTATTAGACCTCACAACTTCTTCTTGGTGTTCTTGTCTCAAAAACTTGCAATTTCTTAAATATATATTAGAGACCGTCTATAGGCAGAGAGATTGTGTCTATTATTGAATTTTAGATTAGATACTAAATAAACTATATTTACTAGAATTACCAGTAAATATTAAAAATATTATAGTCAATTTTGAATACTTGGAAATTGGAAATATAATACCATAAAATCTTAGTAGTAAGTATTATTATTATTATTATTATTATCATCATTATAGTATGACGACTATTAGAGTGCATAGTGCATACTCATCATAGTTATATTTTAGGAAAACGTCTTTTAACATCTTATTATAGCTCTTTTGTGTCTCAGTTTTTTCATTTAATAGACAATACTATTAAACAATCTTTATCAATAATAATAAATCATAATAGAGAATACAGTAAATTATAGGTATATATTTATATAGCTACTTCAATTACTCTATATAGTCTATAGTATTTTTTAGTAGGTGTTAGGTTTTGTTCAATCAAAATATCGTCGTGGTACACACATTAGAAGTAAATAAGTATAGAGACACATTACACCGTGTAATTTACACGTTGATTTTAATATCAATCGGCTCAACCGACGACCGACCATCATCACTAAATATAGAGGTAAATAGACTAAATATATTTTTTAATTATAATACATTTTATAATTCTGCTATTGTCTCATCAAACGCTGTATATATTGCATATATTATGTGTACATATCAATTATATACATGTACAAATGCAGTTACCGTACAAAAGAGGCAACTGAAGGCAAGTATACTCAAAAAGTAAATAATAAACATATAAGTACAAATTAAAAGTATCTCTATAAACTTTTTGTTTGTACAATTTTTGTTCTTCTGTCGGTTTTTGTTTTAAATGTACATTATTTTATATTTTTTGAGGATTCCACAATCCTTAACCATGTACATCATGTCATATCAGTGTATATATGTACATTTACATGTATACTTATAGATGATATTATCTATAGATTTTAGATTTTAATTTTTTTTCTGGATTTCAACGATTTTAAAGAACGTTGGAAGTTGGAAATAAGGCTCACACATAATATAATATGTATACATGTATGTACATATACATATAGATATGCACATTTTGTATGGACGTACTTTTACATAGTATTTATTTATTAAAGTAGAGATTAGTATATTTCATAAACTATTATAAATTATAATATTATGATAAAAGTGTACAAAAAGTCTTCCAAATTTGATCATTATTTTGTATTTAACAGATTTCAATACATTATTATATATTTACATTAAAGGGTTGTACGTACAACGTACAATTATACTTTTGTGACTCACAGGACGTGAGAATAGGTAGAAAGTATAAAAGTATACTAAAACCAAAGTGTATAAAATATATCATAATATTTAGTTAAAATTAATATTCTACATCTATTCATTCTGTTTATTCCAGTGGGGTATCGGGTCGGTCACACAATTAACACACGTGTGTGAATGTGATCAGAAATCAGAAAAACAATATATATACTTAGATACAAAATGCCTAAAGTTCAACACCATCCCTCTGGAAATATGACTAAAGAGGAGTACTTGGAAGGTATTGGACTTATTTCAATGGAAAGTCTCAAATCACAAACGGAAGTGAAACGGGTTGAGAGGAGAAGAAGAACAACAGCAAATCCAAAGTATAATAGTAATGGTTTTGTTGAGTTGAGACAATTGGTGAGTCAATATATTATATAATTGTAATATATTGTAATTTTTCATCATTGTTGTTCCGTCTCAAAATGTATATTTTGATATTCTTAGCTCATAGTGATAATATATCATGTATCAGTAGAGTTCTCTCTATTGCTAAAACTATACAAGTTTTTACATTTTTGTTTGTTTTAATTTTTTGTATAATATACATGTATATATGTGAGTATTATTAATTAAGTATTATGTATATATATATATGTATATCTAGAAACGGACAAGACGATTTGAAGAAGTAGCCAACAAGAATGGTATTACTAATAATTCTGGACGTAGTAATAGTCCTGTTAATAATAATGTTATTAAACCTCTTCCACCAAAACGAATAAATTTAACTGCCAAACAACAACAACAGTCTCTTCTTATGTGTTACATTTGTGAACAATCTAAAATTGGTAAGTAAAATCAAATACCTAATGTTAAAAATATATTTTGTTTAAAATTATATTTTATTTCATTTTTTTGATAGAAATGTTTTTCGTTTTCTTTTGATTTGTTACTAAAATATAGATCCAAATTTAACTTGTGAGACTTGTTCAACTAAATATCATGATGATTGTATTCGTGTATCTGGGAGTAAAGCACCGTGCCCCAAGAGATTACCAGTCTGTCCTAAATGTGTATCAGAAAAATTAGAAGCTTACAAATTAGCATCATTTTCATCAACATGTTCACCCAAGTCTACAAAAACTTCTGAAAACAACTCACCATTTACATCAAAGTTCCAGTCACAACAAGTCTTTTCATCATCATCTTATTCTTCCTCTTCTCCTATATCAAAATCATCATCATCATCATCAACTGTAATTCCATTAGCTGTACAAAAGAATAAACTAAATAGTATGTCAAATAATCAAAATCATGCTAATAGTACTAATCGTAGTAATGAGCAAGGCTCAAAGATGAAAATGATTAATCACCAACATACAAAATCCAAAATTGTCAAAAAGAGAGTAAAAAATGGAACTGGACCAAACTCAAAGACTTCAAATTTGTCAATTACTAATACAACTACAACTGCAACGACGTCAATGACTAACGTTAAAAGTTTAGTGCCAAAAAAGACTAAAAAACCCATTAAAACTAAAACTAGTCCAACATTCAATAATAACGATACGACTATTGCTACTATTCCTACTACTAAAAGTAACCGAAGTAGTGCAAAAAGTAATTTATCAAAAATTGATTTTAGCTCATGTACGACAAGACTATCATTATTTTCAGCAATTTCGGGTGATCAATCACTTAATAAAACAATTATTGCCATGTCTGATGCAGCAAAAATTGTAATGGCTGGAACTCGTAATATTATCTTACCATCCCCTCTACCTTTACCACCCCCACCTCCATTATCTTCATTTTCTAAACCTAATTATGCACCAAGAAAATTATCTACATCATCATCATTGTCATCAGCATTAGTCCCAATTGCTGCTGCTGCTCCAGTCTTGTCAGATTCTTTAATTGCTTCTTCTAGTACTATCAAAGCTATTTTACCTTCTTCATCTACTTCAATTTCAGAGGATATAAATAAAGAATCACCTCTACGTTTAACAACGACAACCGCTACAATTACAACAACAAAAGCAAATAATATGATGGATCCACTACCTCCAGTTTTTGCTAAAAAATCTACAGTGGCTTATGTTCCTAGTTCTCCACCATTACTACCAATGCAATCATCATTGTCGTCCTCCTCATCCTCCTCCTCTTCTTCTTATTCTTCTTCGTCTTGTGAAGACTTTGTAAATATTACTACCAATGGTTATAATACTGAACCATCTTCATCTTCTGCGACTAATAATAACAATAATAATAATACTACGGTTATTGGTAATACGCTTGCTATTCAATCTTGAATCTATGTATCGTAAAGAATATTTTTAACGTTTACCTTATATTTTCTTTTATTATATATAATAGAAAGATCTATAGTAATTGTACTTCAATGAAAACGTATAATATAGAGAAGTACTGGATTGAAAAACACTTTTGTATCTTCTTAATTTTGTGAGTATATATGGTCCGAAATTCTTCAATATTTCATTAGTATGCTTATGTACATACTATTTGTAGCCTCTTATAAAATATTATTAATGTATTTTATTGAATAATATAATTGAGAGAGGAAAAAAAATACTGCATATACCGGTAGATTATGTAAGCATTATCATTATGATAAAGAAGAAAAATGACAGTAGAAACAGTTATTTATAATTTTAGTATGAAAAAAAAAGTATAATATGTTTAGAACTTACATACAATATTATTTGTTTTATATTATGGTGATTATATAATATAATTTATAATCAAATCATATTATGTATTTAATATACTTCCTTCCATCGCGTCGTACGCTCATTATTAACTTTTT
>JABASP010003734.1:0-12752 GCA_019776565.1 Sminthurinus signatus
CCCCCCCCCCCCCCCTCAAACCCGTTCTACAAACCAACAACAATAAAAAGAATAAGGATAAGTACGAAAAACAAAAATACAAGGATTATTTTGATTAAAAGTCTCACGGATTTCAAAGAGTTCGTTTCACTTGTTTCTCATCCTATTTTTGAAAATAATTATGAGGTTTTACATGAGCAGATAGACCAAAATGAACCACAACAACAACGACAAAATGTTGAGATTTCCGCTTCATTTATGTCCCAAAAAAAAGCATTTAATTTCTTTACAAAATTGTTTTTTTTTCGTAATAATATACACCATGAAATATGTAAGTATTCACGACCCTTCATATTAAATTTTAACATCATATTAAATGGGAAAAAACACATACAATGATTTATAATTTGTAACTAATTGAAAACAAGTCACAAGAAAATAACTTATATGTAATTTGTATATAGAAATAAACATTTTTTTTCAAACATATTTAAAATGTCAAAGGATACTTGATTCTTTTAAACCTATTTAATTTAAATATATATGTGATTGTAGCTAATGTTAACAATTATAAAATACTTAGTAATGTATAATATTACCACTTCGTGAACAATTGTACAAAAATTGAAAATATGAATTTCCTACTCTACACTCTTAAACCAAAAAAATATACACAATATATTATATATTATTATCATTGTTAGTTATTATCCCATTGTAATTTACAGATATGTACATACATGTACGAATTCAGTGTTGAGTCTTGAAAGATAACAATGAAATGTTTTCTTAAATAATTATGAGAAATAGAGTCTGATTTAACACTGTGTCACTATAAATATATATTAAATGTTGCATTGAATTCAATTCCATCTATATAGACTATAAAGATAGGAAGTATTCCTTTAGATAACACTAATTAACAGTCTGTCATTTTCTGCCAAGCATACATACACTTATATAAAACCTTTACATATTACTTTAAGTGACAGACTTATGGTTTCTAACTGTTTTAGGATTGTACTATATATCATATAAGTATTATAGGTTAATATTATTGTACTGTACAGGTTAATATAATGCTGTTTAAAAATTAAAATCCTTACAATTTATAATATTTACGACTAACGATCATACTCACTTCTATGTATATTTTACAGTTTATATATGTACAAAAATCGAGAAAAATCTCATTATAAAACATTTAATTCAATTCTCTAATTATAACAAAATATCAAAATAAAATATTAAATAGCGGTCATTGTCTTTTCAACATTCAAAATGACTATGATATAAGTAGTATTGTTATTATTGATACAAATATATAAGATAAATATACACTAAACATTAAAGTAAGTTTTTTCCGTGGACGGAAATGTCAATAAAATTTCAAACTATGGAAATTACCAATAGTATATATAATATATATCTACATAATATGATGTAGAATGATTATCATTTTTCCATTTCATTGTTACTTGGTAAATGTATACTAATATTGAGAGGGACACGTGAATGTGTAGGAGTTGTTTCTTCTTTTTTTTGTACTTTTTGGTAGTCAAAGCTACAAGTAAGTATAGTGTATAATAATATCATATTACAAAAAAATGAAAAATAAAATCTCATTAAAAATTATGTTGAACAATATAATATATGTTACGATCCTTTTCTAAGCATACATAGTAACCTGTCGAATTAAATGGGGAAAAAAAAACAAAACAAATACACATAAATGGTACAATAAAAAAATAATATTCATATTTTATTATGTTATAATTTAATATCATTAAAATATATACCTTTTTATTTTAATGGTTACTTTTAACGTGTCATTTGTTGAAATTCTATAATTTTAGTATAAGTGTAAAAAAAAAAAAAACACACAATTCATGTATATCAGAATTAAAAGAATTTTATAAAATTTGAAACATCGTTAAAATTTATATTTACAAATTACAAAAAAAACACATAATAGTATCTTACTGGTTGGACTCGATGAGTACGCATATGTGTATATAACTTTTCAGAGGTTATATACTTTCTTCTACATTTTCGACACATAAATTTTCCATAACCTATCATTTTTCTTTCGATGAATTGTATATCATCCCGCTCATCACGTCGGCGACGCTTACAACTCGATGAAACAAAGGGTGACCTAATCTTAATTACACGAGACGGCAAGAATGATGAGGAAACTTTTGCACGTCGTACTTTTCCTGAAAATTGAATTCAATATAGTAAAACAAAAAAAAAATACATCCAAAGGTCATTTTACTAACAAATTTACTTACAACTTATAATAATAATAATAACTATAAGTATTATATATATGGTACATATATTATAACAAATTTTTACCTATTTTATTAGTATTACTTTGAAACAAACCATTGAATGACAAAGTTGCACCAACCCATCTTTTGCGTGGTCCATTTGTAGTAAAATTTGTTGTATCTGTTTGCTGTTTCAATTCCTTTGAATATAAATAATAACAATTATTATCTCATTTTCTTAATAGTAAATAATTTATTGATCTTTCACAATATTTTGATTGTAATTTGATTGAATAAAAAATTACATAAATACCTGTATTGTTCCTTTGATAGTTTGAGTTGACGGTTTGGGATAATAACTGCCTCCCGTGAAAAAATTAGAGGACGATGCTGTTGTCACTGTTGTTGTTGTTGTTGTTATTGAGACGTGGCTGTCGCCGGGGAAAATAAACCCCAACTATAAAAAAAAGAAAGAAAGAATTTGGATTTAAAAATATTAATAATAATTGTTGCTAATTTTATAATCAAGTACGTAAATATGTCAAATTACGTCTAAAACAAGTCTCGTGGCAGCCTCAACTGTACCAGAATCGTCTTTAAATTTAGCATAAGCTAATTTTATCTTCATCTACATAATAATAAGATAAAATAAGTAGGTAAAATATAATGATCAAGTATTTACCATATACATCAATAGAAATCTCGAAATTCAATTTTAATACAATATGTAAAATGTACAAGATAATAATGACAAATAAAACATAATCAAAAATTCTCACAATCAAATCAGCATTTTCTTGATCAATTTTACTACTATACGTACGAGCAATATTGTAATTTCCTCTAAAAATTTTTAAAATCTGCGTCAACTATGAAACAATGAAACAAAATGATTCACAATTTATTCTACAATAAAAAGTCACATTAACATTTATTTATAACAAAGTCATTATATACGTATAAAAAATATATAGAAATATACACAGTGAGAGACGATGGTCGGATCTTGGTCTAGATTGAAACTCTTCAAAGTATGGTAGGCAGTCAAAATCTCCCTTGTTTTTGTCTACATAGAAAAAAAAACAAATCATAACAAAATAAAAGATAAATACAATATACAAATAATTATGTCACTATTATAAGTATATAATATTATGCCATTCAAAATTCAAAGTCCATATACACATGAAAATAAAAATTTAGGCTTTATAATAATCACGTTGAATGGAATTTAGTATAATTGCTTGGTTATTAACTTTGTTTCATAATAACTTACAATAATTTCCAAATTTGTCATCTCCATATTTCAAACCTGTTTAACATCAAAAAAAAAAAAAATAAACCACATGTTATCTTTCTTTAACATTGAACCTCATAAAGTAAGTATCACGTACCAAAAAAGGAAAAGAATAATTAGTTTAAAATAATACTAATAGTGGATCCATTTAAAATATATAATATAATATACGTAAAGTATGATGAACCACAAATAAAAATAATCTGACTTACTTCAAATGGTCAATCGTAGTTAGAGCCTGGAAAATGAATGAAAATTTCTCCTCTGATTTCAATTATTTGACTATAAATCCAAACGAAGACCAATTAGAACTACAAGACGATTTATATCATATGTCGACACAACCTTGTTATAAAATAATAAATAATGTCAAATTTCAAATAAAGAGTACAAACTGTTTTAATTAACTGTACACTTACCCTGTTAAAAGTGACTTGTTGCTCCAAACTTGTAAAAAATGCACATGTGATGCTACTTATTTGAATTTTGATGCTCCCCACTCTCTCTCCCTTTCTCTCTCGTGACTTTTCCCATGCCGAGATACATACTTTATATATATATCACGTGGTATGGACAGATATACACATAGTCGGTTCTATATACTATACCCAAATACAAGCCAAGAGCCTTATCATACTATAATATAAATGAATATGCTACGTTGGTTATAGAGAATATGTACACAAAATTTGAGTCATTTATATTATAATTATGGAAAATAATAAATATAAAACTATATATATATATATATATATATATATATATATATATATATATACATATCCTTTATGAGACACATTTCCATCACATTCAATATTTTACTTATTCACAAACGTGATCATAGTTATCATTGTATTATCATATTATTAATATGAAATAACTTATAACTCTGTAGATATGCATGGTAAATGGTTAATATAGTAAAATCACCATTCGTCAACTTCTAGGTTCAGTTCACATGCTGACATTCTGTATATACGTTCTATATATATATAGTAATTCGTGATATACGATTACTGAAAGTGTACTATGTACATTGTACAAATTTTATATTAGAAAATTATAAATTTGGTCCATGGCTACTAGTAATTATTACTAGATCAAGAATTATACTTTTTACTTCAGATTCATTTTCATTGAAAAAATATAATACTAATAATTGTCCTAGATGACAACTTTGACCGAGAATAGGTACACATAATTCAAATCCATCATAGTTTTTTCCTCTCTATTTATGTAATTCAACACGCGTTACAAGCACATTTTATATTTAGATTTTGCATTACAATGAGAAACCTATAACAAAATATTTCCTAGGCAAATTTGATGAAACCAAAAGTAAAATGTACAGAAAACTTTAATACCTCAACAATCCAATTTTCCAATTTCTTCTTTTCAAACACTTACTTTTCATTTTTATTAACTTTTTTTTATAATATAAAATATAAATACAACGGCTATCAAAAAAAATGGGTAAATATATTTCCATTTCCTTATCTGCAAATTTTACACAACAAAAAATAACTTAAGTTTGTACAGGGTTTTGTAGTTTACAATTTTAATGGATATAAAAATTATACACAATAGTTCAATTCTTTAAAATATGTTGTAAGCTCATTATTTTTCTAAGTAGAAACCATTTTTTTTTTAGATGTAATTAGACAATCAGGGAATAGTTGATTCAAAAGCTAGTTAATTACGCATATTGATAATCATTAAGTAATTGTTATTATTGTCGCTTTATAAACCTTTGTATAAAAAATTTTAAGGACAGATTTTTTTTTTTGTTTCTCAGTTACAGGATCACGGTGCATATAATATACATAATAAATACATTCTTAAATATTATTATTATTATTATTCTCCTCTAATTTTTATATTTATACAAAAGTTTAATATTGACGCACATAAAAATTGAATGCGAAAGGCAAATAAGAAACACACCATCATAAAACTGGTTATTAAATGTACATTTGTATTTAAATATATTTATCTGTAGGTAACTATCATTTTGACACTAAAAATATAAAATATTACGACTCTTATAATTTATAATATAAAATGCTGTACTAAACTCCTTTAAATGCACGGCGTGACATGATGTTTAACATTAAATCACTACTATTAACCATTGAAACACTACATCAAAATTCAACTAAAACATGTAATAAATACACAAGAATACATTTTATCCAATTTTTTATGACTTACAATTTACTTAATATTTTTACACTTGAAGAGAGGACTCATTTGGTAAAATTGTTAAATCGTCCTCTCACTCTCCAACAAACTATTTAATAAAAAAAAAATCAAAAGAGTAAAATTAATTACAAATTGCAAATAACAATTAGTATTCCTTAAAATTTATGTTATAGTACATAATATATTTTACCTCCCAACCTTTCACCATTTAAAGGAGTCTTTATTCTCATGTAATCTTTCATGAACTCTGCAGTTGCCTAAATAAAAAATAAGAATAAAACAAATATGTAGTGTGTATATTTTGGAATAGAAACTATATGTTATTATTTATTATTTATGACACTGTAATTGGCTGATAATAAATTTTACACCCTCTAATTTTGCATTCCACGTACTTGCAACAGAAAATTTACGAGAACAATGTTTACACGAAAACCTAAATAAAAATATAAAATATATAAAATGCACGTGATAGAAAAGATTCACTTTTTAGACTTTGAAATGTCATAGTAACATGTATTTATTATTTAAGTACTGAGTGCTTTCTTTTGTCTTTTGTCTTACGGTTTTTCCCCAGTATGAATCCGAATGTGAACAGTTAATTTCCACCGACTTTGACAATTTTGACCACAGTAAGAACAAGTAAAATCTCCAATTCCTTTTGGCTTTCGTCCTATCTTTTTTACCATCTTGCTCTCATTCTGTCTTTGGCGTAGTCGCTGTCTATTGGCTCGAGTAAGTGGAAGTTCTAATTTGACCACATGAGAGGAGGGCGATGATGATGATGATGATGAATGAGTAGGATTTGAAGATTTTGTTGATTTCTGTTCTTGTAATTTTCTTTCACTCAATTCACCATTTAATTTCCTTTGACTTTTTCTTTTACCTTAAAATACACAATAAATCACAAACCAAATTTTAAAAAGTATATTACATAAAAAGTATAATAATAATTAATAATAATCATTTAAAAGAAGACTTTTGCCTCATATAAATTTTAATGTTGGGTTTTAATTTATTACCAATTTGTCGAGTTTCAGTTGGGAGTGCATGACTTGGATTTGGACGCGAAAAGTGATGACGAGTTTTAGAACGAGAACTATGAGAGCCTATTTTATATAAAATAGAAAAAAAACATAGTTTATAATTTGTTTAAAATATGAAGCTAAAATCAAATAATAAGTCAAATTCAAAAAAAAATAAATAATATGTAATATTGTAAATTTAATAATTAATAATAGCACATGATATAATAAATTTTGTACTTCTTAACGAATAAGATTCGGATTCTGAAGACGACCATGACGAGTCTTCAGGACTTCGAAAATGTTCACCCGTTTCATTTTGTACATTTATTTTATTATTATTATTATTATTATTATGAATATTTCCTTGTTTATCTGCGTCTTCTCCATGAAAACGTAGGTGATTAAATGGGAAACTTTTGGATGAAGATTGTTTGTTGCAGTCTGGACCAAAAGAACATTTGTACAATTTCATCTTCTCTCCAGTTGACTCATTTATGGCCACTCCGCCAATAAATGGTAACATTTCTTGTGACGGGGGAGTAGTTGATGAAGAAGAAGCGGATACAGAATTTACATGACATGATTTTATTCTATTAGCTCTTGGATTACTCAAAGTACAAGTGGAATTAAGTGGGGGAGGCTTTGCAAAATTAAAATTGGAAACTAGTTTACTTGATCCAGGAGAACGGAAACATTTTGTCATGACGAGAGCCATTTCCCGCGTAATTAATTGATCCGTTGGTTTAAAAATGAGATTGAGGATACAACGATTCTCATGAAATCTTACAGAGTGGGATTCCGCAAAAGAGCGCAAACAAAATTTACATGGAAAAATAGATCGTCGTCTGTGGAAACTTTGGTGGGCTTTTAAATCCTCTAAAATACGAATAAAAGGAGAAAAAGGCAATACATAATTAATAGTGATCATTAAAATTATTCAAAGTACATGAAACATTGGAAAAACGTAGTGAAAATTCAAACACGTATAAAGTATAATAGATAACGGAAATCATACCTCGTTTAGAGAATATGCCTAAACAATAACGACATTCATAATAGTTCTCAAGAATTGAATTTCGTTTTATTCTTTTTATCTGCACTTCTTCTTCTTCTTCTTCTTCTCGTACTACCACCACAAAAAAATAAAACAAAGTTATTATAATTTAACTGATGCTTTTAAAGCTCACGATAATAAATAATATATAATAGAAATCGTACTAATAATATTACAGATTACAGGTTGTACTTACTTATTGAATCGATATCATTATGTTGAAAACTGGTGGTGGTAGTGACTAAAGTAGTTGAAGCTGCTTCTTTTCTTTGGTTTTTATTCATAGCTGAATTATCTGTTCCCTGTTGCTGCTCTTCCGCCTGTAAACATGAAATAACGAACATGATTATTATTTATTATTAAATATAGAATTACGTATTCTTTTACACGATTCAGTTTTAGCCCTTATAAAACACACATAAACACTTGAATTGAAGCTGTATTTTATTATGAACACTTTGACGTACATGTAAACTCTCTTCTGTTTCCATATTTGGTGATGATACTGTTGTTATTGTTGTTGGTCCGTTTGGATTTTGAGTAAGAATCTCCTCCAGCTGCATAATATAAATACTTTTTTACGATTATCATTAATAATTATTATTATTATGTTAATTACTATAATGATTATTATAATAAGAATTTAATGAACAAACCATAATAATATTAAATACAAACATAAATATATTACGTTTGTTACAAGTTTAGATGAAGCTCGGACGAGATCTAAATCGGCTTTAAATTCTTTGTAAGCTGATTTTAGGCTCATCTACGCACCACACATACACACAAATAAATAAATAAAATATAATGATTAAATGTTTAGTATATTATTGTATAAACAGAAGTTTCAAAATTACTTTTGTTTTATATATTTTACTGCTTATAATATTTTATACATTATGCATGTAATAAGTATACGTATAAAATGCTAAAACGTCAAATACAATGTTAAAAAATAAAAAATTTACGATTATATCAGAGCCATTTCTGTCACAAGTATGATTAGGATTTCCTGATTCCTTATCAAATAATTTTCCCAGCTGAAATAAATAAAAAAAATGGAGTTTAACAAATGATTCAACAAAAACATACTTTATCATTTGGTGATAGTAAAAACAGACTGACATGAAAAGTATAAGGTTAAATAATACTATATTTCACAATGTAGTAAAGTAAGAGATTGGATTAAATGTTCTATTTGAATTGTGATAAATATTATTATGTACAAAATGTAAAGGCGTACATGTCTAATGATGAAGCTGGGGGTTTGACTTGGATTGACATGGAGAAGAACATGATACGAAGTGAGCAAATCTCGTGTACTCGTCTGTCAAATATGTAAAAAAAAAAAAAAGAATAAAAGTTAAAATATAAAATACATAAATAATTCATATCACTCAAACATGCAACAAAAGTATAATATTATACAATTATCAATTATATTTTACATCAAATCATACCATAATATACCACAAATTATTTATACTTTATATTACTATAGTTTATGCTATTCAAAATTCAAAGGCACACACTGAACAGAGAAAATCAATAAAACCATTCCATTTAAGTAAAAAAAAAGTAAAAGTATACTTTAGATTTTAAGTAAAAGTAGATCATAAAATGTTTTTTTCAAAAGTAAATTCGATATTTTATACAAGGAAAATATAATATAAATTATAAGACCATGAATAAAATGAAATGTTTTTTTTTTTTTGATACATTTACTTACAATAACTTTTTCCGGTGACATCCCCATTTTAGACCTATCAAACAATAAAATACAAAATGTAGAACATTGTGTAACTATAATTGGTAATAATATAATAAAATCCATATGATGTTTTCATTAAGTTAAAATTAAAAGTAATCACATTGATTTAAAATTAAGAATTGATTTAAAATAGCATATAAGTAATGGGTAAATTTGAACTATATTATAGAATAACAAACACGATGAACCACAAATAACAATAAACAACAAATTACTTGAATTATTCAATCTTGATTAGAAATTAAAATTAAAATATGGTTTTAGTAGCGTGATTTCTGATTTTTTGATTTTTACACCAGTTAAACTTCAAAGTCAATCAAATTATGTTATTATCTTAACTCGGTACAAATGTTAGTGTAACTTTATCAACAAATAAGTATATAACTAATTCAAATAACAAATACTTGTTACTTTTATATACTTTTACATATCTATATGTGTTCCCATTGTCCATAATATACTACTCATTTTTGATATTTCCCTCTCACACACACATGCGTGTGCTGATATCCACATAGTAACTATATATTGTGTAAGTAGGCGTATATGTATATTCATATCCTATTTACTATATAGTATGTTCACATCCAGAGTCCACCAAAATCACATATAGTACTTTTATTATAATTATTATTATCATTATTGTCGAATATCTAATATATACTTAAAACTATCACGTCGTAATATTATAACATTTATACAGAGGAAGGTATGAGACATACACAACAGTTTTGATTTTCTGATGTCTTATAAAGAAACTTATAGTTCGATAGCTGACAAATATATATATATACATTATATACAAAAATTGCATTATCTCGTTTTGTATAAAAATATAATATTCTACATTATACAATACAAACATATAACATACAACAATGCCTGAAAAGAACGGTAACTGTATCGTGATGAATGTAAGAAAAATAATGAATAAGTAAAACATGTGAGAGAATACTATTAATAATTTAACTATGAACATAAAATTGAGCTCGTTAGTCATATATCCAATCTAAGTGTAAATTTTTATTCCGACTTTCTACTCGTGAGTAAAAATAAACACTAAATCACACCTTCTTCTCATTCTCATTCTCATATGCATTTCACTCCTCACTCTTTTATTTTGCAAACAATACAAAACACAATACAAGAAACACAAAACACAAAACGTTCTAGTTTCTTCTTCTGCATTCTTTTTTTGTTTTGTTCAAAATTCAATACTCAAATGAAATTTCATCAAGAATGTCAATGGAAATTAAGTCACTGTCAACTCAATTCAACTCAACTTACACTTGACTAGGCCGCGGATTTTGGCATGGTCATTATAATTGTCTCTGCTCTGTCAGTCAAGTTCAGTTCTACATTTTCTATTCCTCGTTTTCAGTCTCATTTTCCACACACCTGAACTGACTATGGAAAAAGTGTACTTCATCACGTGAGTTTAACCAATCCAAATTTTATTGAGTTTTATCATTCTATATAATTTTGTGACTGTTCTAATTTTGAGAGATTTTTTTCCAGGTCAAATACGGAAAATCCAACTACATGATAAAATTCCATGGGTTCTCCACAAATTGTCACCAGAGTAAAGAAGAGGAGGATGAAAAGAGAGAAAAGTTCATGAGCGCTTTCCCTCACTTTAAACTCGTGACCAAATGAGCATTCTTACACAAAATCACCAATGGAAGACCAGTGCTCCACTGTAATCCTCCAAAGTAATTTCAATAATAGTATCAACAGGAATAATAATAGTAATGGTGATAATAATTATGTGACAGGAGATTAAAAAATCCACGTACCATTTCCATTCGTAATGAATTTAGTCAATGTTTTTTTTTTCTTTTTTCAATTCTCATTTCCACATATCGATTCTAAACTGTATCATATTTACAAAAGTATTACGTTTTGGAGAAATCTTGAGTCTTGAATCTTTAGTGGAGAGTAATTATTATTTTTAAGAGGCTTTGAAATGGTGGTCCAGGTCCGGTTTGTTATTGTTTTGAGTTTGGAGTTTTGAGGTGGAATGTGTCAGGTGGAATAGTGGAGACGCTAGTTCTTATTTTTAGACAATATACAAAATATGAAATATGTTCAAATGATATTATATACTATCTCGACACCTAAATATTACACATTGCACAGAGACATATACATTGAGTTACTACGCAAATGGTGAATTATGTTAATTTAAGAGTATGCAATTCAACATCGTTTGTTTGCTTAATTGTCCAATCCGAACTCTATTATGTTTCTATATATTATATTATGCATTTGTAGATTATTAGATTAGATTCGATGACCTGGAATCTGTATTCTGTCTTCTCAATTATAATCCAACATTTTTCTTAAATTTCTGTAAAATGAAAAAGAAGTGTTATATAACCTGAACAATCTTTATTTTCATCTGCCCGGGTTTCTCCACCCGTCTACAGTCTACAGTTTATAATATATTATGGTGCAATATACATAATTTGAACAGAGTGAGAAAAGTTAATAGACATTACAAATTCCAAAGTTTCCATAGTTATGCTGGGTGTTTGGAGTTGGGCGAAGTCAAGTGCATACTCTTTGTGCGTATCCTTTCGAGTTTTGAACATAACTGAATCCTTAATGAGCTTCTGATTTACTATTTACTATTTGTGTACAAATGTCCAGTGTCTCACGTCTCAAGTCTCATGTCTAATGGAGTGTGTAATGTACACATTAAACATGATATTGTTTTCAAAGCGAGTATTTGTGAGATGGGGAACTGCGACAAGGATGTTCTCACTCTCATCACCATCGTCCACCTTGTTCTTGTCTCAGTCACTTGTATTCTTTTCAAATACAAAATACAAACAAAAGTTCCGACCAAACACCAACGCCAACGCTAAACACCATTACATTAATGTCATTTACTACATTATTGTTCGAGTGGGATGAATGATGAATGAGTAAATGCTCACATGTACCATTTTACCATCTTTACCATCCACATTTCATATTTTAGTCACCTTTTGCCTTTTGTTTTGGAATGCTCATTGAAGAGGAATGCCAAAAATTCGAAATTATTATTTAGCTGTAAACTCATTAGCGCCTCTCTTTCATTTTCCTCTGCTCCAGATTCCACATCCCAAAATCTAAAATCTAAATAGACTCCGGATTT
>JABASP010003735.1:0-12751 GCA_019776565.1 Sminthurinus signatus
GTAAGTAAATTCTTTCTGATTATTATTATGCGAAATTAATAGGACACAGTTTTTTATTCCATGTCCATTTTTTTCGGCAGCTCTCATTACCACTAAAAAAAATTGTATTTTAATGTAATGACATCATGTAATGTCATTTCATCATAAAGCACACAGACTCTTTAAATTACAATAAATATGTACAATGTATTCCTTATTTTATGTAATGTTTTAGAAACTAGATACAGTAAAAGCTGCAAAAAGTTATGAGCACATGGACTTTTTGGTGGATGTACTTCCATCCTACGTCCCTTTATTCTATGGTAACCATCGCCGATCCAAGCCAAAGGAAAAGAAGATGATACTCAAAGATGCAATTGATGTAAGAAAAAATACTAATTTACGAAACTGACATATATATAAGCTGTCTTTTGTCTTATGATTCATTTCCCAATTCCCAATAGAGACACGACATAAAAGTACATGATACAATTCATTCAATGTATCAATAAAAAGTTGTGAAAGCTTTATTTTCAGCATTTCTTTCAAATTTGTTGCAGGTCATTAAAGTTGTAGAAAAACATCTCCAAGCTCCAAACACGGATCCATTATTTACTCCAAATACTGGAGTTGAGACGACACATCAAAACCATGACCTCCAAAGCTCTTCATCTCTTCATTACTTGTCCGCTGCATTTCCACACATTTCTTTCAATCAATCAGTCCAAAATGGATCATATATGTAAAAGAACTATTTATTTCTTATCTGAGTGCTGAAAGTTGATACCTGTGTATAGTAAATTTACAATCTACCATAAGATGTACTTTTTATATAATATTATTGTATTAAATGTATTATAATATCATGCTCGAACATTATACATAATAAACTACAATATCATGTTGATTTACCGTTGTCCTTTACGCTAAACAATGGCAAATGCCCAAAGTAAGTTGACATATTTGTTACTGAAATACTCAATGTAAAGTTTGTAATTATGAGGAAATATATGAGGGAATAAATAAATATGGAGGTTTATTGTCTCTGAAATTCCAAAGAAAAAACTTTGTCGTTCAACCACTTATTTAAAAATATTGGTCTTTGTGTTAAATTACATAATATATAAACTTTTCAAGCCAACAGAATGTAGAACACTTTATTTTATTTACGCATCAGTTTCTTTATTTTTCGAAAGTGGAAGTCGAATTTTTAGTGAAAGCTGAAAAAGCTGCAGAAATGTTATACATTTCACCCAAATACATTCTGTGCAGAAGAAGGGAAATTAGGACTCTTTTGTTTGGTTGTGAATGAAATTCATTCAATGAATGTACAATGTAAAAGATATTATTGTAGATCAAAAGTTTTGAGTTTGATAGGATTTCACAATGTTAGGTGAAAGGTGAAACATGCTATCATAAATACCCACGTAAAATAGACATTGGATACGTATCCAATTCTTGTCTTGGAGGTCATTTGAAGAAAAAACGTTAACATGCGAAGCGATTTATTTCATCTTGCTTTCTTTTCCCCTGTCTGTTTTATTTAGGAAGAAGAGCTGCTGTAGCGAAAGAGATAGGACAGTTCATCCTCTCAGGCTTATTTTCATTTAACTGACGTACACGAAACAGTACATTTCTCAAGATTCACTCCTTCAAACACATATATATGTACAAGCTGGCATGTACGAACTGTATACTGTACGATGTACGATGTACATGGCTTTCACCATTACACACACAATTTTTTTTTCAATATATTTCTCTTTTTTGTAAAACCAGTAAAACAAGAATTTCACTATTAGTCTCCGTATAACGTCAATGCCAACTCCATAATAAATACTATTCTGAGTGTCCAAATTGACACATAAGTATGACTAAATGTTTTGTAGACAAGATAATGAATGACAGAAAGATTATATACACAGATTAACAAAAATATTATTGAAGGGCTATGAGCTGTACAGTTTTTGCTTTTACAGTGCAGTGTGAGGAAGAAAGTGTGATGTACCAAAAGTATTACACATAGTTCAATGAGTTCTTTAAAAAATACCTCAACACTCAAGACACACTCAATAATCAATACGACATAATTTTTTTTTGTCCCTTAACATTTAAAGTGCTTTTAGACGCTAGATCACCTGAATAAAAAGGTGACAGTATTATTTACATTTAAATCCATGGAATGAGCTCATTTTTATGTCTGATATTGGTCTTTTTCAGATACATGAGTTTTTTCCTCTTTCCTCCATGATTATTCTCTCTGTGTACTGTGTATCGTCAAATAATTTTCTAATGGTCAATAATTACTATGGACTATGGACGATGGACGATGTGTGACCTCTCCATTTCATTTCTTATTCTAGTATGTAGTGCAATATATTGATTATTGATTGTCTGTGACCTGTGACTTTGCTGCCCTATCCACGAATCTGTTCACGTTCCTTATCTATCTATCTCCCTCTCTCATTTTCGACTTTTACTTCCAAAAAATCAGAGAGTTACCACCTCGATTCACCATTCACAAGTATGTTGTTGAAAATGTAGGTCTATAGAATAAAAATGTATAATGGATAACGGGATTGTCTAGTGTCTACTAAACGATCAAGGGAATGAGGAGAAAACATACATATAAGTACATACATTTACACAGAATACAGAATACAGCATAGATAAAGTGAAAACAATGGAACATCTAATGAAACGTATGCGAGTCACGAATTTGTAATAGCAGTGCAAGAAATTTACACTGCACATCATGCAATCACTTCCTTATCTACGACTACCTCTCCGTGAATACTAATGTGGTGAAAACTAAAAACCTGGCATGCCGCTCCTTCCCATTTGCCATTTTCCATGAACAATGGAGAATCGAGAGACAGAGACTAAAGGACTAAAATGAATTGAACGACCGAGTGAATGAGAGAGTTGGATCCGCTCCTTTGGACTTTGGACTTTGGAGAATGTCCGTATGATGAAGATAACGATAGATTTAGAATCCTTACAAGTTCATCGTACATCGTACAACGTTCCTCTATTCTCTATCTCTTTTTCCTGGTTTCTGGTTTGGGTTTCTCTGTCTCTGTCTGTAGTCTGTACAGGAGTATTAAGTCGACTTTTCATTTCATCCCAGCTTGTTCACACGTACAACCGACATTCATCATCACTTATATCCTCGTTCATTTTTCAAGATCTCCTTCTGTCCTCCTCCTCCTCCTCATATTCTCATATCTCCTCCTGCACAGTTTGACTTTTGACTTTCAAAAGTTTTGAGATTCGGAAAAGGAAAAAGAAATGAGAGAAATTCAGAGTCCTAATTAAATGGACGTGCTATACGCTATACTAGAGATCTCGATTACTTTTTCAACAAAAAGAAAAACAATAATCAATACAACATTTTTAGATGGAGCAAGCACACCAAGTATCAGTAATTATTATTATTGTAGCCTATCCTTCCCAGGAAAATTGATTGCGGAAACCAACTTCTTCATCGTTATCTTCAATCTTCACCCTTGATAATGTCGGTGCAAATGAGTGATCAGTAATCAGCACTCCTCACGAATTGAATCCAATTCTCGTTCGATACAGGTTCCAGAGTTGTATGTGTTATATATTGTGTATTTTTAGCGTATGAGTGTGCTAACAAGAAGAGTTTTCTGCTAATTAATTAATATTATGTGATTTGGAATTTGGACGCCGTTCTTAGTTTTCCGTCAATATTTATGGCTTCTCAAAATAGTAGTTGATGATCTAGTCCGCCTAAATCAAAAGTCAAAAGTTTAATTTGAGCTACGACAACTATAATCTATGATCTAAAAAAATTTTTGATTCGTAGAGTTATTTCATTAGACTTTGAGCATATTGAAAACAAAAGTGATACTGATTATTAGATTTGGAAATATGAAGATTGTTTTCATGCATGTAGTTCATTAGGCCTATTATTTATATAGTTGAGATAGTTTATCAAATTTAAAATTTATCAAACCATGAGCAGTTTACAACTCTAGAGTTTGTAAGTTGTAACTCGTAGTATTTAAAATTTAACCATACTGATAAAACGGTTAAAGAAGGTTTGTGGTGAAAAAAGTAAAGTATTTAGAAAAACAATCTTTTGTATTTTGTACAGTGTACACATTTTTTATGCACGAGTAAAAGTAGAACTTATGCTACAAAAATACATCGAAAAGGAGAAAGAAAGAAAGAAGAAGGATGTAAGAACATGAGACAGGAGAAAAGGTATACAGTCAGTTTTGTATTTGTAATTTGTTGGACACATCCAGAAAATCCAAGAATAGCCAAAAGTAAACTTTGACACAGCAACTGTGTATATATTACAAAAGATGCATAGAATACGTAGTCGTGTACTTTGTACAACAAATATTAAAAATAAATATACAACAAAGATTTTTGTGGTTGAGCAAGAGAAAGGAAGAAAGACAGAAAGAGGGAGACAGTAGAAGAAACCAAAAACCAAATCCACAACGCATTTAGGTAGGTAAAACTCACTTGCTTTTCTTCTTCTTTCACCACCAACCACCAACCCATGTACATTGTACATACATATTTCTGCTGATTCTCTGCATGCCGCTCTCTCTCTCCATCTTTTTCTTCCCGTCTTTTCAACTCTCCATAATATTATTAATCTTGAACTGTCAGAGATTTGACTGGACGATTCTTTGCGGTTTTTTCCTAGAGCATACACATTATACATTGTAGATACATAGAAGAGAAGAGCAGGAACATACGTCAGTTAGGAAACGAAACGGAATGGACGTCTGTCTTGGTTTTTGAGGGGTAATATTGCAAAAAAAAAAGTTTTATTTGCCTCCGTATGAAGTCGTGTGGAGCAAACTTGTCAAATATAGTTGAGGAAGAGAAGAACAGCAAGAGAGCAGGGAAAACTTTGGTTGCTTTCTGTTGTCTATTTTCTGTTTTCTGTTGTACTCGGCGGAATCTTTCTTTTTTTTGTCCATTTCCTTCTAAACTCCCTCCTTTTGTAGCTTTTGTAGATGCTCTCATTTTGTGTTTTGTGTACACATGTACAATGTACAATGTACAGTGGCATTGCTCTTTGTACATGATACATGTACAATGTACAATGTACAGTGGCATTGCTCTTTGTACATGATACATGATAAATTCAAATAATATTTGTGCATTTTATGCATATTTTCGGTTTTGGATGTCAACAGTTAGCATCTGAAAAGGAGCAGAAATATATTTACTTTTTTTTACTATTAACCATTTACGATTTACCATGAACGTTTATGTATTTTGCATAATACAGACAGCAGACAGGGAATGAATTTGATACATCTACTTTGTTCTTCACAAAGAAAGAGATACAAAATATAAATGTAAATGTAAATGTTGTGTGCACTATGAATAGTTTGGTACACGGAGTATTATTCACCCTTTTGTTAGACTTTCTTGTGACTAGACTCTAGACTCTAGACTCTAGACTGAAAACATATTAAGAAACAGTAATCGTCAGCACAGTAATTGAGCCCACATGTACAAAATTCCAATTTGTATACAAGCAAAGTATTTTGTACTGTCGATTATTGAACACATCACATGATCAGCAACGTTGTTTACTTTCTTCTAAACCCGCATAGATATAATTCACTCTCCACTTTCACCACAATCCACAATCTACAATTATTGACACTTTTAAACAAGAAAAGAGAAATGAGCAAATATATACAATATACATAGGTATTTGTACTTTGTACACAGATTTTCTCACATAGGTTTACTCTTTATAAATAAATACTTTGTAAAGAAATCAGCAGCAACGAGTTAGACTTATTTGATTGAATTATTAAAGGAAAGTTTGGTTAAATTCTGAGAAAAGGAACAAATAAGAAGAATATAGTAATATATTTATATTTTATTTGCATAATACATCTAGAATCTAGATTTATGCATGTGTAATGTATATTTTTATTTATAAAACTGGGGTTTAGTAATTCATCAAGGCATTTTCAAAAACACTTGTTTATTATCTCAAATAATGTACATGTAATATGTAATAGACTGAAAAATAATTTCAAGTTTGTGGGTTGTAGCACACGAATCAAGTAACTGATATAGGATATAGGGCATATTAATTTTAACAAGTTTTGTAACAAAATTTCTCAGAATTCTGAACAGTATAAAAACATTAATTGAATTGACTACCACTAACTACTGTAAACATGTTTGCTAATCGTCACTCTATGCTTCTAGTTTCTAGTTTCTAGGCTCTAGGATGATGAGGTTTTCTTGATGGGAACCAAACTTTATTTCCTTTAGAACTTGGTTCTTAATGCAATTTCTTAAAAGAGAAGTAAGACAGAGGTTCTGTCAATTTCTTTGTTAAATAAGATTGATGAATGCTCCTAGAAGCTACAACCCACAACCTACAACCTACAGAGCTGGAAAGATTTGATTGTTCCCTTTTCCCTTCCCACCCACACAAACAACACACAAACAATAAATAATACACTCTCATCAAAAAAGGAAAACTTGCAAATTTGATTGTAACTACGATTCAATTCTGGCCTCAGCTGTGTACTACACATGTAATACGTATTATGTAGCCATTAACGATGGAACAAAAGTTTACTTGCAACTTGCAACAAAAGACTTGAAAAAACATCTTTTTATTTACTCGTAGGTACTTTTACTACTTAGATTTTTGATGCATCTGTGATACACATAGGTTACATTAAAAAACAATCATTCTAATATACACGCCTGTTTATTGAATGTAAAAGCATGAATTAAGAAAAAGCGTATCAAATCAGGTTACAGTGCATATGTACATCGTACATTGTAAATAGATACAGAAAATTTGAATGAGCATTAGGGTTGACAGGAACTCAAATAGAAATTATTGATGGACTTTCATCATTTATCAAACTTGATTTCACAAATTTAAAATTTAATCACATCACATATCACATCATGTTTTCATCTCTGTTTTCACACGTGCATGTATAGTTTTAGAGTCTTGGTGTGGTTTATCTGAATTTCTTTCGAACCAGAAGAAAGTTAAAGCAATAATGTAATGTAATATAATGGAAGCCTTCATAAAGTTTTGCTGCAAAATGAAAATAAGATTGAAACTAGATAGTTATATTTTATACTTTATACTTTATGCATGTTGCACAACATGGCGTTAACTAATATTAATACTTTAAAAAGATGCTGAGAAGGTGGAAACCTTTTAAGAAAATGGGAAGAAATTTTGATTTGACAAGCACCACTCATATGAGACTTTAGCTTGTTTATGAGACTAAATGTCAATTTCAATTTTGATGTCATGCACTACATGCTACATGCATGAAAATATTGCACACGAATGACTGAAACCAAAACTGAAATCATTACTATCACAGATATTACAAGTTCACTAAACTAAATAACATATGTAAATAAATAAATAGGGTGAATAATCCACATATGAAAGCTTATTAGCCTTTATGCAGTTCAGGGTTTAGATTTAAAATCAGCACATAATACAGAATATTAGAAATTAACTAAAAAAAGCCTTTGAATATCACATAGCAAATTATGATAGCGGCATTTAATTAAAAAAAATTCTAATCTTTCCTCTAGCACCTAAATTTTCAAATTTGTCCAATTCCATTGCATTTTAATTTTTAATACAACTTCAAAAACTAATTATCAAGAATCATAAATACTTGGACAGGACTGAGAATTTTAATCGTGAACGGTTAGTCTGAAATTTCTACACTGGTTTTTAGTACAGAGTGCCCACTGCTCTCAAGTGTACTTGTAAGTGGACAAGTTTTATAAAATTCTGTACTTTCATCGTTTTAGTTCTAGAATAGTTTAGCTATTCTCTGTATTCTGTATGTATACATAGTTCTCAAAATACCTTCACGTTTAAACTGAGATGAGAATAACCATTAGCGAGAAAAGAAAATGGATGGTGAATGGGAATGAGAGAAAATTTTGTGCAGGGACCATATGGAATTCCGGGAACATGATTCTACTGTCTTTTTAACGTATTCAATGACTGTCTTCATTCGCTCAACTCCGACTAGCTTTATCCATTCTCTATTATTTTTCCTGTCCACTATCAACTATCAGCAATTTAGAACACGGATTATAACTTGGTTTACACATTTAAATTTCTCGGCTCGTATCTCGTGGCTTGTACATGTATTGAATATTTGCTCGAGCAGGAGGAAAAACAAAAAGATGCTCTTTTGTAAATCACATGTGTAACATTCTCTAGCATATATGTACAATTTATACTACTTGTAAAAGATGTTAAAAGACTGTAGTGTTTTTTCTATTACATGATGTACGATCCACACATTTATTGTAGAGCTCAGATAATCAGGCTTTAAGAAAAGAGTCGTTGTTATATTCATCTTTGTTAAACTCCCGTTAAATTTATTGGTTAAAGTCAAAAGGGATAAAGTTGTAATGAAGAGTTTTTTTTAGCTGATCCTCTCGCGCATTATTTTTATTTACTACTCCTGACTCTTGAATCTTGAATGTCAGAACGGAAAAGCCATCTTCATAATCCTCAGGTTATCTTCAATGTACAATCTACACAGCCTTAAATTATGAAAAATATTTACTCGTCTTCCCTATCAATTTTCTTGTTATGGACTATGAACAATTTACGACCATCATCATAAATGTTGTCAACACATATGGAATATCTGTATTCTGTATGGATATGAATTTATTGAATTCTTGTACATACATAACAACCATTATCCGACAAAGAGGAAGAAGAAGATGGGAGGAAGAAAAGGAGAAACGTCGCTCGTGCCAGAATGACTTCCGAAGCATCTTGCTATCTTTCTATTCACAATGAAATGTTTTACGACCCCACATAAATATAATGGAAAGATAATAGATAATCAAGTGTTTTCGTCCTCACAACTCACAATCCACAATTCTTACTTCTTTTGGAGTTTGGAGCTTGGAATTTGGATTGGAAAAGGTCTAGACTTTGGGTTTATCTGAGTAAAAAAAGGTCATTTTTGCACGGAAACGATTGAACACTAATTCGATTCAGTATGCTTTATATTTTATATTCTTTGTACATATTCAACATTCATTTGATTTCGATAGTAACTGGAGTTTTTTTTGAGTCCATGTCACCTCCACACACTTTTCCTCGTATGAAGAATCATCTTTTACGTGTACATTTAATATTTGATAAAAAAAGGCTATGTAGTGGTCTTTTGGATTTTCAAAAATATTGGGATGAGGGTTTTGCTAGCTTTTTTGTGCTTTAATATTGAATCCAACTTTTCTCAAACAAAGTATGTTTTTATTCAATGTTTTCCAGTACTACTTTTTAATCAAAATTATGTGACTCACTTTGGGTTTTAAATTTAGTACAGACGATGGACTGTAGTGTGTAGTACAATTTAGAACTTATATCAATAATGAAGAGAACCCTTTACACTTTTCCATTTGCATAACAGTGGAATTTGGAAGTAGGTCAACATAATGAGTCACAATTTGCATTTCTTTGGTTAAAATTTGCATTTGAATTCAATTATACATGTTATTTCTTCACACATTGACAAACTGACACACTGACAAACAAAACTCACAACTTTTAGACTTGGATGGACACATAATAAAATGTGAGATGAAACAAAGGGCTCATTTCAAGTTTGAAGATTTCCCGATGAAACTGAAGAAGGCACAAAATGAATGAAAGAAAGTTTTTACTATGATATTGTGTGTATTTTGCTATTCTATATACTATTGTAAATTGTAACTGTATGTGATATACGCCTTTTGTAAAAACAGTAATGGATGTATAAAATATAAAATAAACATGTTTAAATGCATTGGTCCTTTTTCTCCTTTCCTTTGAAATGTCCACTTCTTTGATTTACGATTTACATCATGGAAAAGGGGAAAGGCGACAGAATAACAAAAGACAAAGAAAGAAGAGGCTAAAGATATCAAAAAACAGAAGTAGAGTTTTCAAAGCTTTGAAAACTAACAAAACCTAGAAGCATCTAGAATCTAGAATACACATTACATACACATGTATAGAAAGTACAAAGAGAGAAAGATACGTGAATTGAATGGAATTGAAGGATGTGGGAGTGAGTGGAGAAAGAGAGAAGTCGTATGATAATGATAATGATGATGCTTTCCCCATTAATATTAATACGTCACAAAAGAATTACATTAAACATTAAGCATAAATATAGAGTGAAGGTGGACGGTCTAAATCTTAAACAGTCGAATTGCAAAATTTATGAATGTTGCTAATTACTCATCAACGGCCGAATAGAAAACAACGTTCCTATAGTGAAGACACTCTGTAGTGAATTTAAATTTTCTTCTTTCTTTCTCAGTAATACAACTTGCTCTCACATTTTGAAATCTACACACTAAACTAGAACTCTACGCCTTAACTAAATTGTACATTTTACATTGTACGTGTCAAAGGAATGTTACATGAAATATTCATAAAATTTCCAAATCTTGATGATTTAATTCATTACATTTACGTTGCAAGTTGTAGATTGTGGAGTATTTTCTTTTCACCAGTTCAGTCCAGTATTCAATACCATAAGTCTCTTTAAAATTCTCCTGTAAATTTATCTCGTGTGAAATATTTAGATGAACTGTATGAGCTTTGTTGCATTTAGTATTTTGTTGTTTGCATAGAAAAATAGGCATAAAATACCAAATAAAAGTATATTGATTTTGGTAAGATTGACTCAAGTCATCCATGGAGCACAAATTCTTTTGTACAACACAGAAAATCTCAACAAAAGCAATTACAAATGTGAAAAACATACCACCATAGTAAAAGCAAAATGTGCAAAGTTAAGCTCACATGATTATTCGTCCTTTTCTAGAGGGTTTATTTCAAAATGAAAAACAAAGCTCAATTTATTCTTTATGATGGACCTTGGCTTAACATTTGAAATAATATTACAATTTAGCCAAGTTTCCTGCTTTTGTACTTTCTACTGTGTAGCAGATTATTTTGAATCACAATATCTCTACTGTCTACTGTCTGCTCATCACAGCTCTGTTTATTCACACGCGTTCTCAAACAATTTTATCCATTCATTCATTCATCAGATTTCAGTAGAAAACAATAGATGAAAGGATGCTTCATATATTTTAATTTTCAAATAATCATGTTTTGCTTCAGAGAGTTGCATAATTGCAAAATGAATTTGCAAGTTTGTTGAATTTACTATATCTATTTTTCGTTTTGTAATTCAATTTCTAAATAATAAGTATACAATATGAGTTTAATATTAATATTAATGATTTATCTCCTGAGTGAGGATGGAATTTTCTGTTCATTTCAGGGTAAATATTATGACAAGCTGAAAAGTACACAGAGAAAAATAAAATTGAGAATCGATTTCTTAACCTAGTAAAAGTTGCATGTTAAAAAATGTCTCATTTGTCTACACAATTTTTTTTTTGTTTGAGTTATTTTGAATATTGAGGTTTTGTGTTTCATGTTTCGTGAATCTGACAAATTTTGCAGTTTTAAAAGAATATATAATTTTTGCATTGGTAAAATAACACATAAAACTGCTGAGCAGTGCAAACAAAAGAATGTCAAAATAACAGTGTACTGTGTGTCTTAATGTTAGAGAGACAAAGGAAACTTATAGAGAGATTCAATGGACCACCCTGAATTAAATAATTAAACAAGAATTCTCTCTTCTATGTGTACCATATAAAACATGTGTAATGTGTATGTAAAACTAGACTTCACAGTCCACAGAAATGTAAACTTGATAAAGTAGGAGCACAACTGCCCGGAATTTCTATGAATGAGAATCGTACATTGTACATTGTACATACATGTGATACAATATAGATGTAGCTACATAAAACTGAGAATATGAACCAGAGGGTTTACTAAACTAAGTGAAGTCTACTTTTACTACTTACATTACATAATTACATCTTTCATAGACATTGACAACTGTAGTCGTGTGCACTGTTCAGTATTTCAACATATGTATCTCCGTGGCTGGAGCAATCCATTTGAAATGAATGTCTTATTTGATCAAAGAGACTGATGAAATGAGAGAAGACAAAGCGGCGGGAGAGTTAGTTTCACAGAGAATGAAGGACGAGAACGAGGAAAAGGAGAAGAACGAGAAGGATGAAGAAACTGGGACTCATTCAGACTAACTAACTTGAGACTTGAGAAGTTTGAAAAAGGAAAATAGAAACTAAAAAGACGACGTCTTGTGCTCTTGTATTTACTACAAGTCTTTTAAAAACTCTATAGTACAAGAGGAGAAAGCAAGAAAGTAGTACTACTTTTTGTATGTACAAATACGTCTATATTCTAGAACTATCTACTTTCTACAGTGTACAGTGTACAATCACAGTTCACAGTCAATAGGAATAAAAGTATGTGCATTGAGTATTGCGTATCTGTATTCTGTATTATACATTATACACTCCAACCTACAACTCAAGTTTGTTCAATTTAATAGACAAGGAAGTTCCAAGGAGCAGTGGCTTACTTAGATCCGTTAGCAGTTAGTTATCCACAGCTTCATTGAAGCTAATGTTGACTAATGATCGTCCTGATGGGATTCTGCAACTTTGTCGATTATTTAATTTTTCATCGTCTTATTTTCCACCCACCATCTCTTCCACTCTCACTCTAAAGGCCTATATCCACTACACGTGAAACACCCGTGAAACTGTCAAGTGAAATTTTCACGAACTTTTTCACTTTTCAGTATCCACTTGATATTTTTTTCCCGTGAAATCATCG
>JABASP010003736.1:0-12751 GCA_019776565.1 Sminthurinus signatus
CATGGATAAGCTTAAAATTTTATTATTTAATATTTAATGAATAATATGATACACATAATAAACAAATTTGTGCATGTACTGTATACTGTATCACATGTATGTTTAAATACAAGCAAAAGTAAGTACATAAAATAATACATTTACTTACAATACACAAATACAATACCGAAACGAGAATAGAAACTAAAATGCTGAAAATATATATATATATATATATACACAGAAGATACAAAGTACATGAAATATGCCATGAAGAAAAAAAAGAAGAAAAAAAATAACAGAAAGAAATATACACTCATGTAACACAATATAAATAAAATAACTACGAAAAAAACTAACCTAAAAATCATATAGAAATTTCTGAAATCTTTAAATAAGCCAAGAAAAAACTCAGGAATGGAAAATAAAATGAACAATGAATAAAAAAAGAGAGAAAAGAAGCGTTAAATTTTACAAAAGTAACCTTTCTAATAATTGTGTGGAAACTGTATTTTATTTACTAGTGCTAATGCCTCATTTTTTATTAACTTTATCAAGTTCATTTGGAATTTTACACCTCTAAATAATAGTAGACATAACAAAAGGGTAGGATTCTAATTATTATTTGTAATCATGGGGAAAGTATAAAGTATGCTCTTACCTTGTATTCATATATGTATGCATACCACAGATCACTGGGTCAGTATTTCAATATTATATTAATCATACTAATGTTGTCAGTGTCAATCTTACACTGGACGTACATAGTTCAATATGTGATTACAATTTTTGGACTTACAGCATGTATTTTATGCGCCTAACATAATGTAAATTTTGGTTGCAAAACACACATAAAAAGCACAAGTCATCAACTCTTCAAATATATAGAAAACTATACTTTAGTGAATAAGAATAAATCTAGGTGAAACACTTTTGAGGAAATGAATTAAAACATATACTGAAGAGAGAAGAGAGAGATATAGCATACATGACGAAAAAAGTCCTCGAATAACCAACGATAATAATAATAATAGTCATAAAATCCTGTTGAATATATAATAGCATATGTAGCGCAGGACTGCATTTTGACAAGGAGAGAAATATTGTACAGTAACACACACAACATAGAAGATTCACAATTGACAAAGGCGAAATTGTCACTTGTGTCCATAATTCGTGCCTAGAATATTGTAGGTAGTATCTGATCTAGTAGAATACACAAACACAGGAAACTGTCCATTTTTTGGCAGAAAAGAATGAATTGCGTGACTCGACTCACTTGAAAACGGCTTTTAAAGTTTTTACCTCTCTTGTTGCATATTTATTCTAAAATGTGTATGTATGTATATATGTATTTACCGTACTTATTATGTGTAGCATGTACACACACAATTCTGCATGTGTTATACAACGATAAATAAATAGGACAAAACAGTCTGAAATAGAAATAAGCTTTTGGCAAAAATTGTGGTTCATACTTATTACTTGTATACCATTCAAGGTGAATAAAAAATCAATGCTCAAATGGTTAAAAAAGGTCAAAATTAATAATTTTACAATCGTGCATCATGGATGATCCTCATCAGTGATCATGCTCATTTCGTGAACTTCCATCCTCTCGGCTACAACTAAGTCCATAATCCACTTGTATAACTAAATACTTAAACTGAAATCAGTCATAAAAGTATTATAAAATACATAACTTTTCCATTGTAATTTTATCATTTCATATCAAGTATGTGATATACAAAATAAACAACATTCTTGGACGAAATTTGCACACACACATTTTCCCAGCTGGATACGGGATACATTTAAACGCAACAGATACAAATACAAATACAAAGAAGTTCAGGAGAAAGTCCTCTTTTTGTACATGGCTCTGGCTCAATGCATCTTAATAAATTACCACTGAGTACTTATGACGATCATCAACAGCAGGTGGAACAATTTCATTCGCAGTTCACTTTGGATTTCTCTTTTCTTTCTGTCTTTCGTCTTCTCAGTGAATCAAAGTCATGCGAATATTCCAGACCATTTGTATCGCCTCCCTCTCATCGGTACTGTTACTACATATAATGTACTGTGTATTCAATTTTTTTTTTACATTTAATTTAGTATAACATGACCCCACACTTAAAGTATTATGTGATATTTTTATAGGGAATATTGAAGTGAGAAAAGAAAGATCTTCATTGCTAGAACCTTTGAGCCAAGCCAACAATTTCCAAAAAGAAAGTTCTGGATTATGTGAAGGAGCATGTATAAGTCGAAGGGCATGCGAGTATTATGGAGGTCAGCCCCGGGGATCATGTATTAATGGAAATGTGTGCTGCAAATGTATGTATATTAAAACATTTGTGTATTTGTTTTTATTTCTTGTATTTTATGAAATGAAAAATCCAAAAATCCAAGAATTTAAAGCACATACTAAAGTACTAGTAATTAACTTTTAAATTGACAGTTGAAAGGACTTGCGATGGAGTTTCAAGAGAGAAAATCAGTTTTTTCCAAAATCCACAGTATCCAACTCCTTCAAATGCGAGTTTTGAATGCAGTCATGTCATTTATCCAAATGAAGATGTTTGTGCTTTTCGGTAAGAAATTAAATTTTTTAAAATGGACAAAAAAGACATAAAAATGACTAAAATGAATTAGTTAAAGTGACTCAAAAGTTTTTTGATTACTCATTTCATTTTTTTCATATCAGTGTGGATTTCACGGAATTAAATGTTGCCAAAGGCTTGCGATTTGCCGATGGAGTTCACAAATGTGTTCAAGATAATGTTTATTTTCTCAACACGTTGGATGGTCCTCATGAGTCATTGTGTGAATTTCAAAACTATTCTGGTAAATTATGCTCTTACATGTACATGATGATTTAAGGGAAACCCGAACTTTTAAACGCATGTAAAGAGGAAATTCTTTACTTTGTTTACAGCTGTTTTTTCAGTAAATCCAAAAAGCTCTAAGCCTGTTACGATACTTTTTGTCATGCAAAGTGAAATGGTCAAGTGGAAAGTGCGAGTGACACAGTTGAACTGTAAAAAGATCTCTCCATGGACAAATGAACCCAATTGTGGTAGACAACTATTATTTGATGCGGATAGCACAGATGATAGTGGAGGGGTATTGATTGAACCTCATTATCGTCATCAACCTGAACCTTCATCTTTTGTTGTTCCATATGTTGTACGAAAAATATGCTTAATATGTATATATGTTTCATTGCTCATTAGTGGTTTTTATTTTCGTTATGGATTTATTTACCTTTGATTTATTTTCTTGTTATAGGTCAATGGTAAAGATGCAGATTTTAGAGAATTTCCCTGGTTAGAATTTTGTTCGTATACGAATGCAAATAATTGTACATATGAACTTACAAGCTACACAATTGAATATTTATAATGGCTCATTAATTCGTGATAAACGATAAATGCTTATGTATTTAATAGGCAGGCCAGCATTCAAGTGAATTCAAAACATCGATGTGGAGCGTCGATAATTAATTCTCAATATCTTCTCTCTGCTGCTCATTGTTTTGCAAAGTACTGAAATTTAGATTTTCATCAATCATTCACGTTTTAGTTTGGAAAATGATATTTATGAAATTTTTTCTTGATTGTCCAAACAAAAAATTTAGTCAAGCTTATGAGAGTCCAGATAAGATGCAAGTTGTTGTGGGTGACTTGGTACTTGGTTCGGATGAAGATGGTGGAAATCCACAGATTATTCCAGTTGAAAGTGTCATTCTCAATTATGACTACAAATCCTTTAAAACACACATTAATGACATTGCTATAGTCAAATTGAAAACTAAAATTCAATACACTTCAGATGTTCAACCTATTTGTTTAGCTACTAAAGGTTTTGTAAAACAACTAAATTAACAAAAATACTTATAATTGTAAATTATTTGTGAAAAATCATTATGAATTTACTTATCAATACACACTACATACTACTAGTAAATCTAAATGTGTATTGTGTATAGATTTTCCAACAAACAATCGAGAAGCAATTGCAACGGGTTGGGGAAGATTGAATGCGACCTTCCCTATAACAAATTCTCCTCGTCTTCAAAAGCTAACAATGAACATTATAGCAAATCCAGAGTGTAAAGAGATGCATTTACAAGAGTTGATTCGACTATCAAAGAAAAATTCCACAGACAATTCCACCATATCAAAGTTTGCCAACTCAAATCTCATGGGTAGTGGAAATAGTCAAGTTTGTGCAATGACGGACACCCAATCAACGGTTTGCTTTGGAGACAGGTTATACAATATATAAGACTTAATACTCATGCTATGAATGTGTAATAATAATACGCAAACACATACTAATAGTAGTATTTTTTTTACAGTGGTGGACCTCTAATGGTTTTATCTGAAGAAGATAGTTTTTATACACAAGTAAACTCATATGATAAAAATTTTTATAATGTATTTCAAAACAAAACTTTCAAATTAAACCAATTGTATTACATTTTGCATATTATTATATAGGTGGGTATTACTAGTTATGGACTTGGTGCTTGTGATGTGAGTCGGAATACTCCAGTAGCTTTCACTCGAGTTTCGGAATTTCTCCAATTTATTGCCCTTGCTACATCTTCTATGTAAATATTAAAATACGAGAGACATGTATACTATAATTCTGGACGATGACAAAAGACGTTTATTTTATATTAACAAAAAATGCTTATTTTGTACTATATGAAAATAATAATATTCATTGTAATACTGACATATTATGTGTAATAAAAAGTTAATAAAACTACATAAAAAAAAATTGAATGAGTGAGAAAAAAGTTTTTGCGTATTGTTATAAAATGATGCATCTTATTGATCTCGTTGAGGAAGCGCACAATTTACATTTGCAGCGGGATATAGCCTGAGGCCGAAAGTGAAAAGTGAACAGAATAGAACAGGATAAAATATTTGATACAAAAACATGAAAAAGTTTTGATTTTAATTAAGGATTTTGATTTAAAAAGTCTTGTTTATTATTAGTTTTTAGTATTATACATTATATTTACATCATAGTTTATAAAAGTGTTTCCTTTTAGTCTCATTAAACAAGGTAAGAATAATATTTATAAAATGGTCTTTTCGTCCAATCTTTTGGGAAAGACTTTTCCATAACTTTACACTTTACATAACAAGTATATTATGCATATATTTTTACCTGTACATTAAAATAATAATAGGTGTTTATATTTATTAATTTATGTAAACTTATTACGAGTAAAATATGTATATAAGATACTTTAATGTTGATATGCATAGTATTTTTTATAAGTTACTTACACAGAAATCTGTGTTCATTACTGTATAATTGAAGAATGAGTAAGTACATTTTTATATAATATTCTATATTATTTTGTAGGAAAATATATAAAATGGAAGTGGAACGATCAATTTCCCAAACAGAAAAGTTTACTACTATTTCTGATAGTATGGAAATTGATGACAAGAATGAGGACAAAAGTCCTTTAAATGCAAGTGATCATGATGATCATTTATCACAAAAATCCTCATCATCTAATGAAGAACTTCATCAAGACTCAGAAAATGTTAACGTTGTTGAAAAAACAAAAGTTAATGATCCAGAAAATGATGAAGAAAAAATATTAGAAATAGATCTAGAAGAAGATAATAATGATGATGATGGAGAAAAGTCTTTCCAAGAAATGGAAGCAAAATTGAATGCTGTTATAGAAGAAGAGGCAAAGCAAAAAAAGGACAACGAAGAAAAAGAAGAAGCAAAAAAGAAGGAAAAGTCATCAGGAGGAGGAAAAATTAATAAAAGACTAGCACAAATGCTTCAAATGCCTCAATATGGACAAATTTTAAAGATGCAACCAACTCTCCGTCCTACTTCATCAACTACAGAAATTGATTTAGATGAAGATTTTTTTGCACCACCATCATCAACACGATCTATAAAAGATAAAGGAATTCAAGAACTTAGGAATCGATTCAATCTTCATACATCAGTACAAAAACCAAAAAAGGAACAACATTTTAAATTTCAGTAAGTATTTAATTTAATTTTTGAAACCATACTTACATGTAAAAATATACTATATACTATATATTTGATTTTGATTACATGGTTTTGTTTTTATTCCTTGTATTCTTTTTATACTGGACTATATAACACACATCATAAAATATATCATAAATCATAATGTATTATGCAATATGTGTGTGTGTAAATTGTATATTATTTTTATACTTTAATTAATTATGTATTTTTTCTCTAGTATTTCCAAAAAGGAAGAAGATTCTCAAGGTGTGAATAGAGTTCAAGTTGATGAAATTGACTATGTTAAAACGTTAACGACTGAAGAACAAGAGGAAATGTCATCACCAGTAGCTAGTGCTCCAGGAGTAAGAATGTCTGAAATGAAACAAAAATTGATGGATGAAATTCGTGCTCGAAGAGCACAGAAATATGAAGAAAAATTAAAAACACATGCAATGTACTCTGAAGAAAAAGATTTAGAAGGTAAATCAGAAGAAAAAGATGAAGAAGAAATTTTATTAGATGATGAGGATATAACTGACGAAGATGAAGATGAAGACGAGGAGGAGGAGGATGAAAATGACAATGGTGATGATGATGATGATGAAATAGATGAAAATAAAGTAGAAGATCTTGAGACATTATTAAATGGTGAACCAGATAAAAAATCTAAAAAGAAACCTAAAAAACAAAGAAAACGTTTAATTTTCCTTGAAGAGGAAGCTAGTGAAAGTGATGAAGATGGAAATAAAAGTTTAGATGAAGATGAAGAAAAAATGGATCGAGCAAATAAAGATGATTTAGAATTTATTGATGATCGTCCAATATCTGATGATGATGATGATGAAGAGGAGGATGAAACCAACTCCAATAGTAATAAAAAGAGTGACCAAGTAGATGGTACTACTACTACTACTAAAGACAATAAAGACCAAACAAATACAAAACAAACAACTTCTTATCCTACATCACAGGGTTTTGACTATAATAATACTGATGAAGACAAAAGTCAAGACACATTAATTTCACAGACTCAATCTCAAGATTTTTATAGTCAAGATTTATTTAGTGATTTTGAAAAAGAAATTGAATCACGACAAGTACGTAATAATAATAATAATGACAATAATAATAGTGATAACAATAATGAGAAAACTCCCTCATCACCGCATCCTTCATTATTTGATCCTACTAAAACTCCTATAATACCATCATCAATTTTAAATTTTCAACGAGCAAGTCCAATTGGTCCATGGAATTCTACATTAACAAATCGTCAAATATCTAATACTAGTGACATTTTTCGTCATCCAACATCTAGAATGTCTCCTCTTATGTCAAGAATGAATTCAGATGTAGCTCTTGATGTGTTTTGTAAAGATATGAATAAGAAAAATTCTACTACTCCCACATCTTCTTCTACAAATAATCCGTCATCAACTTTACCTGTAGAAGTAGCAAAATTAGTTGGAACTCAACCATCATCTTTTGATTTAGATGAAGAATTTGAAAATATTTGTTCAGCAAAATTCCCATCTCAACCACCAGAAACACCAAAAGAATCTCAAGGATCAGAAGCTTTTGGTTTCGATGAGGATGATGATGATGATGATGATTTGTTGTTAACAGCTTCAGTTAAACTTAGTAATGATGATCTAAGTTGTAGTAGTAGTCAAACTCCAATCAATAGTAATAATCATCAAAATGATAGTAATAGTAAACATGAAACTCCAAGGACGAGTGTAAAAAATACTATTGGTTCTAAAAGATTAGATTTCTTAATGGAAGAAGATGGTGATGATGAAAATGAGGATGATGATGATGATGACAAAGATAGTATCATTGGAGTTCATAAAATTCAAAGGAAAAGAAAAAGATGTCTCAAATTTTCTGGTACATAATATTCATTTTTTGTCTTATTTTAGATTTAAAAAAATTATAACATAATATGATTGATAGTACAGCGTTTTTGCTTTTTGCTGAAACTTGTAGACTTACATTTGATGTGCATATGGCATATTATATAAAATATAAAACATTATGACTTTTGATAAACAAGTAAATATAATTAGTTTCTTTGTTTATTTTTAATAGATGATGAAGATAGTGATGGTGAGGAGGATAAACCAATTGCAGATGAAGATGAGGAAGAGGATGATGATGAAAATAATATGGCTCAAGAAGAAGAAGAAGAAGAAGAGGCAGTCGACGAAGAAATGAATGATTCGGAACTTGAATATGATGAAAATGAAGAAATAATTATAAAACCAAAATTTAAACCAATGGTTAGTACAAAGACTGGAAAAATTCGTAAAGAATTTATTGAAGGTGAAGCTGAATTATCAGGTAGTGAAATTGGTTCAGGTGATGAAGATGAAAGAGGATTAGATGATTATGAAGATGATGGAGGAGATAATGAAGACTTTGATGAAGAAAAAATGAAAGATGAAGTTGGAAGGATGCATTTGAAACAAATGATTGATGATGACGTACGGGCAATTCGTATACTTCAAGATGTTTATTTAGAAGATGGAGATTTACATACTGATGGAAAAGGAAGAGAAAGACAGTATAAATGGAAAAATGCTGGTAAGATGTTTTTATATGTACACAATACTATATTATGATACATGAGTTATTACATTGTCCGATTATTTTATCCTTTTTTACACTTAAATAATATAACATTCAACAAATACATGTTAAATTTAATTTTATACGCATAAGAAATTCTATACTTTTTTGATGTTTTATTTACTTACCATGGTTTACTATATTTTATTATAGACCAAGGAGGTGGTGAAGGAATGTTCCTTTCCAATGATGGAGGGTATGCATTGGGAGATGATGTAGATGAAATTGAGGCTGAAACTCAACGACTTAAAGAACGTCAAGAAAGGGAAAAATGGAAGAAAGAACATCCAGAAATTGCTAAAAAACTTGATGATGATGAAGAAGAAGTAGAAGAAATCTTAAAAGATAGTCAACATTTAAAAATGAATCATAAATTACTTCTTAAAATTGAGAAACAAACTTCATATTCTGAACATATCCACATGAGTAATAATAATGGAAGAAAACCAACGTTTATTAAAAAAGGATCTTTTCTTCAACGTGAAATGTCTAGTATATCAAGATTAGCTGAAATGACAAAAATTAATGACTCTGTTGCAAAAACATCAAAACAAAATTTTGTTTTTTCTGTTGTAACACCACCAAATAATAATAATAACAGTAGTAATAAGAAAACGGAGCGTGTAAAACAACCCAAGAAAATTATCAAAGTTGATAATTCTGTTGGTAAATTAGAAACCAAATCAGAATCGCAATTATTCAAATGGATGTAGCTTAAAAATACGTATCTTATGTTTTATTATTTATTATTAGTAATTATTATTATTTATGATTACTTCTAGTGCGGTGTAAAATCTACTCGTATTATCCATCTTATTATTATTATTAGTATAAAACGGGAATATTCCAAACGATCATAATATACAATACTTATTTTGTATTATACACGCATATAAAATGTGCCTATATACTAGACTAAAATTTTGTTGTACAAAAATGATATATTATTATAAGATGTAAAAAGACGAAAGGAATAATTATACATTGCTATATTATTAATATACACAAACCCTTTTTTTACGATTACTTAATAAAAAATGTTAAAAAAAAATACGAACCATATTGTAATACTATAATATTTGTAGTACTTATACTTACTTCTTTGTACATAATACTTTTTAAAAATACGTATCGATTGTTATTATTATACATATTTTACATAATATTATCGTGTATTTTTATTGTCAAAATAATGTATAACCTAGATATGAAAACGTGAAATAAAAAAAAGAAGACTATTGAAGATTTTTAATTGATATTTTAAACCCCTTCATGTTTTTTATCGTTTTTCCATTCTCATCTCTTTGTCTTCTTCTACATAAAATAAATGAAAAGCTGGTCGATGTTCAAAGAAGAAGTAAGTGTCGCCGGCTGGTAGCAGCGAAAGATATTTTTTCAAGTTGATTTTTGCTCTAAAACACGCTGTGTATTGGTAATTGGCAAAAAAGGTATATTTTTGTGAGGAAGGGAAATAAAAAGTCCATCAAGATGGTAAGTTAATTAAAATTTTAATTGTTTACAACTTTATTAACATTATATTTATAAATTGTTTAAAAATTTAGATTCTGTTTGTTTGATTTTATATTATTTTGTATTGATTTGGATAAGATTTCTTAAAGATTTTAAAGTAGTTTTAGTTGATGTCTTTTCTGTCCATGCTTTTTTTTTCAACCGGGCTTCTAACTTCTTTCTTTTTAATTTTATTATTTAAATATAATATAATATTTTAATTATTATGATTAAAATATTCTGTATTCATTTTTTGTACTACAAAAAAATGTTAAACGAAAATAATTTTCAATTTGGATACAATGTAACAAAGTACTTAATTTGCCTTTTTTTATGATTTTGTTTGATTTTAGTCGGCACATAAGACATTAAGGATAAAGAAAAAATTATCCAAGAAATTAAATCAAAATAGACCTATCCCTCAATGGATTCGTATGAGAACGGGGAATAAGATTCGGTATGAGAACTATCATTATTATATTATTATGTATTTCTATTTTTTAGTTAAACCAAGAATACTCGTGTTTATGTGTGTAACTGTGTATTAAAAGTAAAAATTAAAAAGATTATGTAAAGTCAGTTAAAGTTTGAAGTACATGTTAAATTTTATACATTTTTGTTGATATACTGTATTATACTAATGTGTTTATTATTTAATTATTTATTTTGTTTTTAGATACAACGCTAAACGACGACATTGGCGTCGAACAAAGCTTAAGTTGTAAGCTAAGAATAGGAAGGAAAGCATCTCTCATAGTATTAAGTTTTACTTTTACCATCAAGATGACAAAGATGACGGTGGAAAAGAAGAACGCAGATTTAACGGATTTCTATTTCATCGTCTACAAGTATCATTACTAACAATAATAATTATTATTATTTTTAATAATATTTTCCATCAAAGAAAAAAAAATGTATAGCTTTATTTGCTATTCTCTATGTATTCGAATTTCTAATAATAATGATTATTATATAGAATAAACTCTTTTTATGTTGAGATGTCTTTTTAAAATTATAAATATTTTGTTGTTGACAGATTTACGTCATTATCATTATTACATGTGTAGTACATTAAGCATTTTTATCTCGTTTTACTCTTTCAGTCAGGTATTTTAAATCCCCTTATGACTACTTTTTAAGCATCTACCTCTATAAATACATAATAGTTTTTTTAATAGGTACAAAAGTAAAACATATTAGTATATACTTTGGCACTAAATTTGTTTTTATAATAATATATTCCTAAATAATAACATTTCAACTTCTTCCTCTGTCAGAATACTAAAAAGTTTCATCTTTTCACTTGGAATTTACAGGTTTTAACTCTTAATTTTTGTCTTATTTTAAACGATTAGAGTATATTTTCCTTGTGGTATGATGAATTATCATTATGCATATGACGTATGATGGTGAAGTAGATTTTGTACAAACTTTTGTGTGTGTGTTTTTTATTCATTTCCTTGATCTCAGTGTCATTAAGTGTATACATACATGTATAAGCATAGGTTTTAGTAATAATAACAGTAAAAGTATAATATAATAATATTATTATAGTATACTCCTATACTTGGTAATGCAATATTATATTCTATAAGAAGATTTCATGACTTTTGATCTTCTTTCCAAGTCGTTAAGTTTATTATTACTATAATATAATATCATATATATATATATATCTATAGAACATTATATGAAAGCCACGTTGTCATAATAATATAAGAGTGTCTCACTCTCATTACAATTTTTCTTTTTACTGATCCTGTTACGTGTATATACTGTATATATATGTACCAAAAATTATTATTCCAAATCTAATATAATAATATATGACGAAAAAAGGGGAAAAGGGGATGCACAATATTATATATATAGAAATGATAAATGATCCAGATGCAAAATAATACTAATAATAACGTAGGATCATATCCGTCATGAGACATTCATATTTCAGTAGATGAACTCAGTAATAAAGATAATCGCCTCATCATTATGACTCAAATAGATAAGATGTGTGAGTATATATTACGAAGTAAGTATTAAAAGTATTGTTCTTTTGATTGTGTACTATGTATATAGTGCATGCATGTAGATGCGAAATTGAAAATTGTATTTTATTTTACCAAAAGGAATCAACTACACAGTATATATTATGTACATTTGTACTTCAAGGTATAGTGTCACCATCATGGTTTGTGTATCCCATTCACATATGAGCTAAAATACAATTATTCAGTTTCTTGTACAATTTTTTTTTAGTTGATCTTCTTAAATTTAAGTAAGAACAAAATAAGTACATGACTTATGCATATATTATAAGTGATAGAAGGTGGAACATATTATATAATCAATACTTATATGTTCAGACAGAATAATAATATAGTATACTTAAGTTCTTCATGCTCCAAGCTTACCCCTGAATATATAATACTATTCAAGACATGATAACATGTATATACATGAAAAAAGAACAGTAGAGGACGACGGGGCAAAAAAGGGCCACGGCTTTCTTGGCTTATTGTGGGTGCTTGAGTCAGCCAATAAATATGATGATGGTTTTAAAATTAAGTTTATGAGATGGTTCATCTAAGCTATGACT
>JABASP010003737.1:0-12750 GCA_019776565.1 Sminthurinus signatus
TTTTTTTACTCCATCAAATTGTTCCATGTTCAATTTCTTTGATACTGTCTTTGAGCTTTGAGCTCAGGAAAAATTATGAGTAAAATGTAGTGAAAAGTTAAAATCTGAAACTTGAGAGAGAATGACATGAATCAGAATTAAAATAAAAGACACAATACGTCCGGAAAAATAGAACAGAGTATAAGTATTTAAAATTGTCAACATGGTTTATGCTACAGAATACAGACTACAGAAGTTGGACAAAAAGGTCAAACGGAATAATTATTGACTAAAAATCAATAATGAGTAATCACAGTACATAAAACATATAAACAATAAACAGGACAGCAAACAAAGTTGACACAAAATGCAGGAAATTGATGAATTGAAAATAGTTGATACTGATGATTAGTCAAAGTGTGACCCAGTCAAATGAAAGTTTTGTTTTACAACTTACAACAGTTGAAAATTCAATCACGAGCTAAGAATGAGGAACTTTTTTTTTAGTATAGTAAGAAAATATGTGAGATACAGAGAATATAATGCATTTAAAAAAATACTTATAAAAATACTTCAAAATGATGCATATACTATGTACTATCATATGCATGATATTTTATATTTTGTATCTTATGTTGTGCTTGATAAGTTTTTTAAATAAATTGTTGGACGTCAAGTTCAGTTTGCGAGCACAAATACTCAGTGGAAACCCGCTAATTAAATTAGCATTGATCGTCATCGTCAATCCCAGATCCCAGTAGAGATTCTTCTGATAATATTTGCAGTAGAAATAAATATATTAGGCACCCACAGTCACTTAGTCCGACATACATATACATAAATAGACCCATGTTAACTATGAGAGTGACAAATACATACATTATCGACATTTGCTGTTTTCGCGTGCTCAATTATATATATTTTTTAACAGGAACTACACGAAACAGGAACGAAGGACTATAAATAATGATGGAAATCAAAGGTTACATACTTAGTGTCAAAGTGTCTTCAGTTCCATCAAGTCAAGTCAAGACAAGTCAAGATTTTAGTTTTTTTTTTTTAGTTTTTTTAATCCTCTAAATACTCAATACTCAACTTGGAAAAAAATAAAACAAAAATAAAATAAAACAGAAACGACTGGAGTTAGTGTTTAGTGGTCAGTGAAATAGTTGTAAAAAAAAGAAATAAAAAAATGAAGCGCGTCGTTTCAATTCTCATCCTAATTTTTGGATTCACTTCCGGAGATGTTGGAGTTGGTGGTGTTGGTTCAGGAGGAATTGACAAAGCTACGACAGAACTTTACTACAACAATAATAATAATGTGAACCCCGTTCCAATCCAATATAATCAACAAGCTTCTCAACAATACCAACAACAACAAAATTATGTTGCACCCACCGGATACTACAACTACAACTATAATAATAATAACAATCCTGGACTCAATAATAACTATTACACATCAAATCAACAAAAACAAGGTATAATAATTAAAAATAATAAAATAATACTATTATTTTTATTGTTTTACTATTTAGTTTGAAGTAATAATAATAATTATAATTTTTTACTTGTTCTCGTACAGATTTGTTTAGTGGACTTGGTTTCGGAACAGGAAATCAAGGAGGAGGATTTCAAGGTGGAAATGGAGGAGATTCTGGAGATAACTTTGATTTGTCTTCAGGTGGTGGAATTGCCGGAACTGCTTTGGCCGCTTTGGGAATAACAAAAGTAACTAAATTGGGATTGATTGTTGGTGGGCTCTTCTTCTTTGTCATCATCCCCCTCTTTGTTATTCCAACAGTACTTGGAATAATTTCTATCGTTTTGTCCGCTGTCGGCTTAAATGGAGACGGCCTTGGAGGTGGAAGCTTCATGGATTCACTAAAATCCAGATTTGCTAAGGACGAAAATGCCAGAGCACTTGTCATGTCAACTTTCTACAAATTTGCAAATAATGAGGATTGTATCGAAAAAATAAGTTGTGCCATTGGTCAGCGATCCATTGCTCGGAATTTGAAAAATGTTTTTGCCAAGAAAACTACCAACAAGTCTACTGACTCAAAGACAACTGAGGAATCTGTCAGCACTTTGTAAGAAAATAATAATAATTATTACTAGCAAAACTAGAAACTCTTTTTAATTTTTTTGATCATCATTCACCATTTTAAATTTGATAAATAACGTCTGATGAAAAATATCTTTGATTTTTCTTGTTTAGCTCTGATGAAGAAGATTCCAAACGAAGTGGACAAAAAACCAAGGGATCCCTCATGTCTCGAATTTCAAGAGCAATCAAAACTGACGATTGTCAAGTTTACAAGTGCTCCATGTTATCCTACTTTTCATCATAAAAAACGTAGATAATAGATAGATAGGAAATAGGAAATAATATTCTGTTGTTTTTGTTGTTGTTTTTAATTTATTGAAAAATGTTGTTAGTTGTTATATTATTCTATTAAATATTTTTTTACAGCTTGTTTTTTTTATACTTTGTTATCTTTTATACATGATTACCAGAATTTCATAATAATATATTTAAAAATAGCTTACAAAACTAATAATAATTATTGCAGCCTGTACAAACAAAAAACTGACATGACTTTCTACACAACAGATTTTTGTACAGAGAATAGAGAATACTTTTAAAAAAATACTTTTTTTTATTATACTTGATATTTGACAAACAGGGGAAACTTACACACAGGGAGCTTTAAATATTTTATGTACATATAGTGGACAATGAAGATTGCTCAAAAACTTTATAGCTTTTGTATTTTGTATTATTGACGATATTATTTATAGGGAACACAGAATTACTTGTTATAACTTTTTATACATAGATTTTAGATACAAAATAGTTTAATTTTTTTTAAACGGAACAAAATGACTGATTAATTATTAATTATGACATGACACACGACTGAAGTTCCATGACACGAAAACAAACTACCTAGATACTAGATACGTTTTATAAGCATAAATGTATAAATATTAAATATGTACTAGTAATTTGTAATAATTATTCTTGTCCTAAAACCTAAAACAGACTTGTGTTTTTAAAAGCGAATTCTAAATTGACTATACTCTATTAACCTATATAAACAAAACATGACTTGTGATAACAAACATCAAGTACAGAATACAGACACATAATATTAACTAATATAGATAACACAGATACCTAAGAAATGTTACCGTTACAAAAGAAAATGAGCTTTTATCACTGAATAAATTTTTTTCATACAATTTGTCCATTTGAATTTCAAATTATTATACTGAATCACTTTCTACATAAAGTATTTTGACTTGTGCTTTCAATTCATCTGCAGAATATTTCCTTCTTCATTCATTAGTCATCCTTTTCAATTACAATAATAATTATTATTCTCACACAATTTCGTTACGAAAATTTTCACACTTGACATACACACAAAATATTCATAATTGTCCGACTTTTTTGACTTTTTAAAGCAACACGCAACAAACGGGTCTACAGTAAAAAAGTTAGAATTTCACAGAGAAAAGAGAAAGTAGAGAAATATAATACTTTCTCTCCACACAGAGATTGAAAAGTAGAAAAGGAGTCAAACTTCATACATTTTACGTAAGATGAGGAATCTGGAGAGAGCATCTACACCAAACTTTATTCGATTCGTCATGAGTCGCATTTTCTACTACTCGTCACCTTCCCTCGATAATAAGGGACAAAATTGTCAATTTTTATGTGTCTAATATATAAAGATGAAAATCAAAAACGCACTATTGTAAAAAAATATGTCTATGTGAAAATAAAAATGATTGAAAATTGAAATGCAAAATATTATTGCGTTTGTTTTATTCTAAAAATTATTTTATATATTTTTTATTGGTTTTGTGCTTTGTGATTTTTTAGCCTCAATATTAATTCTGAAATGTAGTATACATGAAACCGTTTGTAGTGTGTATAAGTTCGTACTCCATCAAATAACAAATAATTCATATAAAATAGAAATAGTAGAAAACTACAAAAAACACACGTGTGTGTGTATATTCAAAGAATTATTATATTATTTTTTTAGTAAAAATAAAATATTATTACCACATATAAATATAATAATTCATACACAAAATACACAACATCCTTGACTAAACACATCACATGAACAATAATAATAATTATTATTATTCTTAATTACTTAATTTTACATTTACAGATCCACCTAAAGGTGTAGGAAGGCTATTGGCTGGGATCATTCTATGAAGAACCCTCATCCCTCTTCTTGACCATCTTGAATACATATGAACGTTTCTCCTTCGGGAGAAATGTCTGGAAAATCTGAGATATCCTGGAGTTCTAAGCATGTACCTGTTTTCAAAAATGTTATAAAAAATATAAAATATTATAGCCTTTATCATTTATGTTTTATATGGAACAAATTTTTAAAAAAGTAAGTTTGTTTCTTCTATTTTATTTTTACTTTTTACTAATGAAAAGATTTTATAAAAATCATACCATTCACCAAGAAGAGGATAGTGATCATCATGAAGAAGACGAAGTCTCCAGAAAGCAAATAAATTCCCTCCAAGATTTTGTGCCAAGGATCGGACATTAAATCCACGAAAGTCAACAATAAAAATGGTATTATTCACATTTGTTCCACCTGTTTTGAGATTGACAGCATTTTCCGTTTCCTTGAAAGCTCTCTCCAACAGTTGATTAGTGTACATGGAGACATCCCCAATTTTCCCTTCTCTTCTAAGCTTTCGGAAATTCCATTTACCAAGTGGAATGTACACCACTGGCTTTCCTTCATTAGAATATCCAGTGAACTGATAGGGAAGGGATTCATTGATGAGTTGGGAAGGAACATAAGAGGTTAAAATATTATCAATGGAATTTTCAGATCTCCAATCAGACGTTCTTCTCAATTTGGTTGCTGCTAATGAAACTCTCCCATTAGATGCTACGAATAGTAAAAAGTAAAAACATAATATTAGTATGAATCATGAATATTATCTATTATTTTCGCTGGGAAAAAACTATCAATTTTCCAATTTATACCTTGTAAATAACGTCCAAGATTTCCATCTCCTACGGAGCCAGATCTTAGACCAGGAACTGAATTTCGAAGCTATTAATGAAAAAAGTTATTATTATTATTATCATGGTTTTTAAAACAAATCCTCTGCTGTTTTTGAATTTAATATTATTTTTAATTATCTTTACTATAACGTTCATTTAACCAACAGCTTTTGGCTAATAATAATAAATAATAATTATTATCATTATTTTTAAATTTCACCTCTTGAATTTGTGCATCACTGATCCGTGCCGCATTGGCAGTTTGGAACTGAACATTGAACACTAAAAGGAGTAATACTGATACAATTGTTATTTTAACTGATGAAGTACAATAATGTACAGTGGCAGTGACTCCAGACAACATGATGGAATTCACAAAATATTATAATAACACAATGCACAACACACAACAATTTGGACAAGTGGACAACTATAAAATATCCTAAACTGAAAACTCGGAGATAGTTAGACACTAGATTCTAGACGCACATCCGAGGTAGAAGATTCATCTGGTCCGATTGCTAGGTAAATTGTTAATGCTTCTATTCAAGTACATTTAATCAACGTATATTATTATGTGTCTGTTTCTTTTTGCCATCCACATATTACATTAAATATTAAGTTGTATAGATAATAGATACTAAGTAGATGTTTAGATGCTCTCAACTCTCTACTCACACAACATTATTTTACTTGTGTTGTCAGTCAGAAATCAGAAATGAGAAAAACGACCCAGAGTAAAAAAAGTAAAGTAAAAAGAAACAGCATAAAACCTTGCTCGCCTTGACTGTTAATAGTTAATAGCACTACAAGCTACAAGCTAAAGGTAAGAAGCAAAACACTTTTCATATTATGTGGATATACTAGTCACTAGTCACTAGTAGTTAGTAGTAGACGAATAGAATTTAATTTAATATACATAGATATTAATACACATGAGATATGAGATATATTTCAAGCTTATATTATTTTGCCAGTTGCTAGACTCTAGACTGATTAAGAGTGGTACTCAATGGATTTGAACCTTTTAATGAATCATTGATGATTGCTGTTGATTGTTGAGCAGGATCTTGGCTATATGATGCACACGTCAGTGTACTTTTTGTGCATAATATTATACATTATACATTTTACCACATGAACATGAAACATGAACTAAGTCAACATTAACCTAGGCTTTAAACATGAAAATGAAATGAGAGAAATACACAATGTAATTCTAATTCTAATGTATGATGGGAACTGGAAAATCTCTTTTTTATAGGTTGTAGGTACTGACAAAACCTAAGAAGCTTCAACATTCCACATTCCAGTAGAACGAGACTTGAGACTTAGCTATTGCGTCACGATTTTCTGTAGTGACGTTGAAATACAGTAATTTATACACATAATACATTACAGATTACAGATTATACAGCTTCAAAAATAACAAATACAAACACACGCCGAGAGCTAAACAGAGAGAAAAAAAGTGTTTCATCTTTAATCTTTAACTCGCTCTTTAGCATTTATAATAAACTAATCTGCTTTTTAATATGCAGAGAAAAAACTGGATTAAAGACAAAGCTGTTTATACGCATTAATTTATGCATGTATGAATAAAAGTCTCCACGTGCCGGAAAAAGTCGTCGTACGGTACGTCGAACTCTTAGACTCGACATTCGACACTCGACATGACTGCAAACTGCAATAAACAATAAACGTGTACTTATTACGGATTACGACAACGGCAACGACAAAAGGAGCATAATATAAAATGTTTAGTGTTTATGAAGATTGATTTTGGCTGTGTAGCCTTTATTCTTAATAATATATTTATTATTTCATTCACGACAGCACCTTGAAACCTTGCAGCTTTTTTCACAAAAATATTTTTCATACTTCATGTTCCATACATTATAAAACATAGCTAAAAAAGATGTGATTAGGAAATATTAGGAAATTACTATAAACCGGAATAGAGAATAGAGATATTCCTGGAATAATAATTATGAATATTTCTTAATCAACTGGACTTTAGTAGGTCTCAAATCTCAAATCTCAAAATGTTTTGTTCTTTTGAACCTTAGAACTTGCTTGTACCTCTTTGTGTACAGAATATCAAATATATAAATACTAAATACATTTTACATTTTAGCTAAAAATATGTTACGAAATCCTCTGCATCTCTTTTTGTACTGTACTTTTTACTACCTGGCAAATAAACAAAAATACATATAGTGAAATGTAATATGATTGAATACATGTGCCAGATGAGTGAGTAGTGAGTAGTGAGTATAATAATACAGTGAATGTGGTAAGTAGACAGACAATATGATATAAATTGAGGAATTATTGTGAATTCTTTACACCAAGGTTGAAGTTGCTCTTGTTTATACAATGTTTTATATGTATAATGTATAATATAAAGTATAAAGTTAACTTGACCATAGTTAGATATGAGACTGTGTGGCTTTTTTTGTTCTTGTCCTTTGTCGACTCTTGTCATGGACTCTACTTCAATATGTGTGCAATGTGTATTTATTGGAGATTGGAGGTGTCTATTTACTATTTAGTTATTGAAAAATGCTGTTCATCGTTCATCTCATATCAACTATCAACAGAACAGAACTTTTGACTTTCAATTCTGATTGTATCAAGTCTCTCAAGTCAAATGCACCACAATTATATAATAATAATATAAGACACCTCGTGCACAAGTTGTCCACATATTGACTCTTATGCATATTCTTACATATTAGTGACCACACGTTGCAAATTATTACATTCTCTACAGCTGTACAATTATGATAGCTTTGTGGATACTAGATACACACAACATGCAACATATCATTATTAATAGCAAGAGGATGGAAAGTGAAAACGGATCAAAACTTGATCAAATCAAGTTCATATTCAAATTCTGACAATGAACATGATGTTCTTGATCTTTATATATTATATGTTTATGTTATGTTTTTGTATGGAAATTGGAACTTTGAAAAGTCTTTGACATATTATGTATTATGTACCTTTTCTATTTATTATTTAAGTATTTTGTTCCAAAGTTTGTTTGGTTTAAAATACATAATAACAAAGCATTCAACAAAAAAGGTATGAAATGTATAAATAAATGACTGACTGAAACTTTAATAGGGAAGTAGAACATTTTCTCATGTATTTTAAATTTTACATGTTATTCACTCAATAATTCTCACTGTGAGTTGTGAGTCACTGTGTTTAATTCGTGTGAAAATATTTACATTGCAAAACGCATGTATCACATATTGTATATTGTACCTACATTCTATATTTTATTACGTAGTCAGTATACTCATGAAGCAAAAACCATATTTTGTGTATCAAGTATTAAAATTACATTATGATAACATGGATTTTAATATGCTTGAAATCCCTTCAATTACAATCATTTAACTTTTCCCACGTGCACAATGCATAATAATAATAATAGTAATAATAGTATAGTGTGTCTATTATACACATAAAACCTGGAATGAAAAAACATGTAAGTATTTACACAGTACACATAACATTTTATACACAGAGCAACCATTCTCCATTCACCAGGAACTAGGAAAAAACTATCGTAAGTACATCATTACTAATGAATTCTCAGCTCTCAGCTATTATCATTCTAATACATGTACTTATGTAAAAAGTAAAAAGTATAAAAGATTCCAGTAAAGAACTGAACGTGGAATGCTTTTTTCTTCATTTTTCCCCTTTTTTATTGGTTATTGATCAAACAACGAGAGCAAGAACAAGAACAAAGTAAACATGAACGGGGTAATTAAATACTAAATACAATGCAATGGTTAAAATTTAAAATCAACAATACAATAAAACTACTTTAAAATCATAAAGAATATAAAATGAATGCATAGGAAATCAAAGAATAAAAAATAAAAGGATGAAGAAACTCTTAATTTCAAAAGTCGAAATTCAAAATCATGATTATTAAACGTCGGTTGGGAAAACTGTAATACAACAGGAAGCAACAAAGCTATAAGAGATAAAACTCTGTTTTTTACAACGAGCTTTACCAGTTTGATTTTGATATTTTGATATTTATGTAGTGAGTGTAGTGTGACTGGGCCGACGGAGAGAATCAATCGTATCTGCAAGCATCCAACAAGCATTTGAATTTGAAGCACCTGAAACATTAAAAAGTTTAATGACAACAAAAAATATTGTACATGATCTAAGTAAAATCTAAAACCCTTGTAAAAAGTAAAAGATGAAAGTTAATCAGAATATAATAAATAATAATATCATACTTTTGTCAACAAAGCTATCAATTCCAGAGAAAGCCAGAGTGCCCTGATTAAAGCTACTGGATTGACTGCTGGAGCTTTCATTCAAGGACACATCTCCTTCGATTTTCAAGAATCGCGTTTCTGGACTTTTCTTCTATGAAATATGAACATTGAGAAATTAATGAATATCGAATTTGAGAACAGTATAAAATATAAAATATACGATAAACATATTATAAAAACGTAAAATAGAAATTTACTTTCATTTCCATCAACTTTCCGGATTCAGAATGACTATAAGTGATGACTGTTTTTGATGCATCTGAAGTTCTATTGATGACGATTGAGGGTCTCGGTCTTTTTGGAAGAGGAACTCGAGCATCACGAGCAGAGCTCCGTTGTAGAATGGATTCCCGATTTTCAGCATCAGTTTGGACCAATTTATGCTTTCTCTCCCTCTGTGACCCTTTCTTTCCAGAAACCATGTCAAGGATTCTAACCTCATCATCATTCTCTTCAATTTTAGCCATTGTCAACATGTTATTGTTTTGCATATTGTTGTTCACATTCACATTCGTCTGCAGCGGTTGAAGTACTTTACCACTACTGTTACTGCTACTGTTGTTGTTATTGTTGTTGTTATTATCAACATGATTGATATTGAGTTCAGCGACTCTAGCATTGAATTTCTCTTGGAAGCTCTCAGACTCCAGATTTCTAAAGTCTTCATCTTCCTGAATAAGTTCCAGGATTGGATCCAATCGTAAAAGTTTTCCAGCTAAGAGAAACCCTTTCACCTCCTCTTTGGTAATTCCCACTTCCGCATCATAACAATATTTTAGAATGTTTATCACATCAATCTCCTCAATGTCGTCCATGATGATTCGAAAAGCTTCTGGTGAGTTGCCCGTTTCTTTAGCAGTCTGAAATAATACGAAATACGAGAATTAATACGAGATATGGTGAAAAAAAACAGGCACATGATGAAATTTCAATACACTGTATAATATTGTTTTAATTTTGGATAGTTGTTGTACCTTGAGGAAAAGCTTTTTGAGGTAAGTGCTTTGCATCGCCAGGATGAATTTGTGTGCTCCGTAGCACACATCTTTGCAAATTATGCCGACGTCAAAGAGTTGACTTTGGCTTGACGTCGCTGGTAAAGAACAAGCGTTTTCCATGATGACCAAAAGTGTTCTTCTGTAGTGGTCAGACGGGTAACTCGATTTGTATTTAGAATTTATAGTTTATAGTTGTTGCAAATTTAAAAACTGTCTGAACTTTGACTTTCACCTATGCTCTGCACTCTTTATCATTTATTCATTGACAGATTTGACCCCAAAAACTCCAAGTTCCAAAATTCAAAAGTCCACAACCGTAAAAACTTCCCGCAGCTTGAATTTTGAATCCTCAAAATGTGGTCGTCACGACGCGTTATAATTTTTTTGTCTCTGTAATATTCTTGAATTTCCATATCAACGACGTTATTGTGACGTGTGTGTGGAGGCAAACGGAAAACAGAAACGGAACACGGAACGTCGAACGTCGTACTCGAATACAACCGGAAACCGGAAAAACGCCGCAACAAAAAGTGAAGTGGAGAGTGGAGCACGAATGAAAAATGAAATCTTGCAGTTGTTTTTACTGAGGTGCTCTTCAGTTTCCAAATCATATATAAAAGTGGGCTCCATTTTTTGAATTATTGTAGATAATAGGTGATAGACACGAAAATCTCCATTATTGTCCATGTTTTGTAGATCCGTCACTCCTAAACTCTAAATTCTAAATAAATTGAATTTAGTATTAAGTTGCTTGTGTCCATGCCACATATGTTGAGAAGGCCAAAGTATCCATCGGCCGCCATCATTCTATGGACTAATGCCAAACACTATTAACAACATTGCCAACAACACCAACAACAGTGTCAATGTCAAGAAGGTTCAAGGCCCGGGTGCTCCTACCGCACCAACTACAACTACAACAAATACTCCTCAAGCCAATATCAATGTCAATACGAGCAAAGGACAAAAACCAGGAGTACCAGTTCAACCATCTCAAAATCTACAACAACAGCAACATCCGGCTTCAACTACAGGAAATTTACAACAATCACCAGCGTCAACTCCTAACCCAAATTCCAACCAACCTACAAATACCAACACGAATACCAACACGAATACGACTAGCATTAACAAAACTGGAGCTAAACCGACTGTTCAGTTACAAAATCCCCCAGTTTTCACTCCAGCGCCAGGTCATATTAAACAAACAAGCAATGCACCACCAAATCTATCATCTGGAAACCAAGGCCAAGTACAAGCACATCCACAACAAGATCATGCAGGTCAAAATATGTCAAAGACACCGGTAGCAACAACAACAGTAAATAAAAAAATTCATCCAACATCAGATGTAGCATCCATTTCCACAACCAGTTCTGGGCATCATAATATAAATACGACTACGAATACAAATACAAATCAACCCCATAATCAAAATCAAAATCATTCACATCCAGGTCAAGGTCAAGGTCAAAATCACTCACATCCAGGTCAAGTTCAAGGTCAAAATCACTCACATTCAGGTCAAGTTCAAGGTCAAGGTCAAGTTCATCCCCAACAACAAAAGCCAGATAAGAAGGATAGTGTCATTAATAGTTTTTTTAAACGACTAATTCAAAAACGGAGAAGATCCAAAATTAGTGACGGAAGTGGGAGTTCATCCAGTCATGGAGTTTCCAATATGAGAAAGGATAGTCTCACTGGTCATGAAGTGGATGAGAAGGAAGCTTTGAGATTGAAGAGGGAACGAGAAAAAGATCAAAAAAAGATGGGAAGACATAGTCAAGAAATCCTACATTTTAATAAAACTGCTAAACCATACAAAGTTTTGAGTAAGTTTCATCTTCAGAATGATACGGGTGTTGGACATAATAATAATATTCAAAATGGAAGGCGGAAATCATCTATCCAAGCTAATCAACGTCATGGCTCTATTACCAATGTACAACCAGGAAGGAAAATTTCACAACCTGTCAAAAAAAATATTCCAAATAAAAATCTCAAGTCTGATCTCAACCGGAAGCATAGTTGGCCAAGTGCTAAATCTAGTATGTTCCATTTTTTCCTTTATTTCCTATTAAAAAAAACTATTGGTAAATTAATGATTAAAAATAAAAAGCCTTGTTACATTTTTTTCAGAGCCTAGAATTCAATTTCATTCAGAAGATGAAATCAAACAATTTATTCCACACGTCGAATCGTACAAACATTCTACTGTAAAACATCCACTAGGGTAAATTTTAACTTTTGATATTTTTAGGCTTTAGCTCTTTTAAACTCTGTGGAGCAATTGAGTATTTACATTTTTTATTTTTACTTTTTAATTTTCAGACTTGATATCTTCACTCATGCAGAGCATCTGTGGTAATTTACTTTGTATGTTTTATTT
>JABASP010003738.1:0-12749 GCA_019776565.1 Sminthurinus signatus
TTTTACTTGTAAGTTTTATTGTAACAGTTGCCATGGAAAACATCACAAAAATTGTACAATAAAACTTACAAGTAAAAGTACAATGCAAGTACAACGCATACTGGTAACCCCCTAATATAGTAAGTTTTATACAGTATACGGAGTACTCGTCCTTAGTTATTACATTCATAAATATTAAATAGTAAATTATGGTACATACATGTATATGTCTAAAAGGGTTAGTTACATCTAAATTATGAAGCTGTTGACTGCTGACAGTTCTAACGTCTAAAATCTAAAATGGTATAACAAAGTGATTATTAAGAGATTGTACGGGGATTATTCTAATCAGTATTAGTTGCGCCGCTTCATTTTGCATTTTGCAGTAAAAGTGTAGCTAATATCTAATATCTTTTGCATACAAATACATATAGTATACAAATTACAAGTACAAATGAACTATCATAGTGATTCAAGAGAACTATCCTGCTATTGTATAGTATTATGTACATATCATTTACCATTTATTTAACCTCAAGTATATTAACTATTTAAACAAATTGATAAATATAAATATGAAATATGAAATATAAATAACCATTTCAAATCTTAAGAAATATGAATAGAGAGTATCATACTTGGGCATATAATAATATTTCGTTGAGGAAACGATTAGTGAATACCACTTGATAAACTTGATACTGTAAACATTGCAAATATATAGAGTACCTGTGTAGTGTGTAACTATTACCTATCTCATGCATGCACACTGCATACTTTTACAAGTTATGCTTGAAACGGAAAGAACAGTTCATTTCTAAAACATACAAATTTCATATTCGTGCAACTTTATAGTGCTAAAAGTATACTGAATATTAGTGAGTCAACGGGGTAGGTAAATATCATTTAAGTTCAGTACACTAGATTACAGGTGTGAAAATGTGAGAACATTGAAATATAATTTTCTATTTGTGTTTACAGTTTGTAGTTTGTAGATGCATGAAAAATGTACAATGTACATTGTACATATTTGTATAGTGCAAATAGAGCATGTGTTGTGGATTCATTTATAGCAACTACAACTATTCATCCACTCTTTCAGATTGTTTTACAATAATTCCTTTTCAAACTCGAATCTCGAATCTCAATGGTCGACAGTTGAAATCTTGTCAATGTCAATATCAACAGTAGTTTATAAATTTATCGATTGTACTTAACATTTACTTATATTATTAGAAACTAGACACTAGATGGTTTCATCATACTTTGTACAAAGTAGAAAAAAACTCAACCCAAGGGGAAAAGAAGGAAGAGGATCAAATATTTTAAGTTCAACTTTGGCAAAACAAAAAAGAAATAAAGAAAGAAAAGGAAGCACAAAATTATTGGCATATTATGTAAATAGCTATACTTTTTCTCCTAGTTTTTATACATATCACACAAAACTTTTTCCATGGGTGTATTTCCAATAGTTCGTTGAAAAAATAGTAATTCAATTCTTGGGGCGGGGACTTGACGAAGGAGGGGCAACATGAGCAAAAGTCGCCCGAACCTACCAAAATCAAACATGCTTCAATTAAAATTTCAAGTTTAAGAGTTGCCAATTGCATAATTCGACATGTACATAAATTATACACATGCCCTTGTTATTTGTGATATAATGATATGAGCTAATTTACCTCGCTGGCTGAGTGGGATGTTGGCCTCTGGAATGTTGACAAAGCATCACTTGTGCCTGATCCTGAAGATTTTCAACTTGTAAAGGATCTTTTAGTCCTCTTGTGTCTATAAAATATACATCAAAAATCAAAAACCATCATCACTACAATTTGTTTTAAAAATACTACATATCATACTTTATGCTCACATTTTCTTTTTCTTGTACACATAATTGTACATTGTACAATGTAGGTACATGTTTTTAGTTTGCTTACCACTTTTAAATAGAGCTATGGCTTTTAGACAAGCAAATTCTGCTGGATCAACTCCTATGGATCGAAATCGTACCAGTGCATCATTCAACGTCCTTAAGTCTCCTGCCACCTGAAGGAATGAATTATTGTGATATTGTTTATCGTATTTTACTTTAAAAAATGTAGACCGTCTTAAAATATTGTCTAAGAAAACCCAAAAGGTTGTAAAACTCACTTGAACAGCTTTTCCATTGGGTAAATGATTTAAGTGGTCCGTCGCTGAGAACAAAGAAACCGAGTCTCCCGGCATACACCACTGAATTGCATTGAGTAGGAATAAGTCTGCCCAGGCTTCTTCTAATAGAATAACCTTTTATACACAATACATAATATATTAGAAAAAAACCAATAATATAATAAAGCCCTTCAGTTAATAGGATAAATAATAAATGTATTTGACTTTTACTACATTCACAGTTCACAGCCAAGCCATGCATTTTCTATCGTAATTTTTTTTACTAAATACAAATATGTATTTCTTTTGTAACAAAAAGAAGCAATTAATAATCCATTACCTGATCTCTGAATGGTAAGCTGCCAAAGGAGGGTAGATTTTTTGCCCATTTGACTGCCATGAAGAGGAGTCTTGCGGAAGTCTCGTAGATTGTCTCATGAGCTGGATTGTAAATTGCCGATGGGATTTCAATACTTGTGGGATTATTGGGAAATGAGACAGATGTGGAGTGGGTTCCATTACTCGTCCCGTTGTTCGTTGTTCCATTCATGTTGGGGGTTTTTGATTGTGGAATGTTGTCATCACTTGTCACATCAATGCTGTCCTCTGTTTAATGGATGAAGGATGATTATGAAATTGAAAGGGGAAAACAATATGTACAATATGTACGTCATTAAATCCAAATTAAACACATGCTTGAAATTGACTCGTAATTACTGATATTCCTAATTCTTAATTCGTAAATATGGTGTAATTCAATTTACTTTATCGTTCAAAATTCAAATTTAAGAGTTAAAAAATGATGCAAAATAGTAAACTGTATATGGTATGTATCTTATATTATGTACTTGATTTTTTTGGAAAAGTTTTAAAACTACAAATTCGAAATTCAAAGAAAGAAAGTGGTAAAAAGTTTAAAAGTGTGTGTGTGTGTCTATGTGGATTTAGGTTGTAGGTTATCTTATATCTTATAGTTGTTCAAGGAGAATGAAAAGAGACACTTGTAGTTCTTGGTATTAGATTCAAGTCTGAGAGTTGAGAGTTGAGAGGCTAGGAAAGGGAATCAATAGAGAGTTGACGTACCGTCGTCGTTATCCCTTGTGCTATTATTCTCATTGGACTGCGGCATGGTGAGGGGAGGTGGCGGAGGATGGTGGTATGTGTGATGCCCACCTCCTGAAAGAATTCCTGGACCTCGTGGACCCAGCAAAGGTCTAGTACAAATGTCAAATATCATTTTATTCTCTTGTACATACATTTCTCTTGCTCTCAGTTGAAACTTCATAGACATTATACTTATTTGAACTCGTCATAGACTTTTATTTTTATTTTTTTCTTCCTTCTTTTTTTTACTACACAATTTCTACTTTATTTATTATTTATAGTAATAATAGTAATAGTTTTTACCCAAAGACACCAACTGCATTAACAGCTTCACGAAGTGCTCTCTCTTGATCCATCTCACAAAGTGTTTCTGGTCTGAGTGTGGCTGTATTTCTGGGCTGTCGTTCATTTTGGACAGCTGTGACAAAAATTTAAAAAAGAAGAAAATAACAGTCAGAGTTACTGCATAATCCATAATATTTTAAATATTATTTTTCAAACAAGAAGTCTTCTTTCAAAAATCAAAAAATGTGATCCTTAATGTTGGAACTTTAAAATACATGAATAAAACCGAAGAATTATAAGAGTGCAAAAAGTATACATTTTCGTGTAAGTAAAAATGAGCAAGAGCAGTACAAAAATTCATGGAAAAAAGCAAGAGGAAAGAGGAGTAAGTACATTATAGAAGAGAGAAAAGACAAGAGACAGAGAGAGTAAAAGTGGCTGAATTGGTTCGTTAAATACTTAGACTGTAGACTACAACAACATAACAACTAGTAAGTATGAGAATGACCTCCTGGTGAGAAATCACTTGAGTACAAATGAATGAATCAAGAAAAGGGTCCAAAATACCATGATTATTTACATGTCAAAGAAGAGAGTCTCTTGCTGAGCAAGTCATTTTATTTAGTATTCTTCACACTTGCCTTTCCCTTTTATTACTTCAAGTACAATAATGTTTTCCTGACTCCCCGTAGTTCATTATTCTCTCCATCTCCCTTTTCTCTTTTCTCTTTTCTATTTACTCATGAGTTGTCATTCTTTATTTCCGAACTCTGATTACTGATTACAACTGTTTTTGGCAATTGGTAATTGGCAATGAACAATACAACATACATGTAACAGTACACAATATTACAATGTACAAACATTGTGAAATTTATACATGATATAAAACAAGGAATGGGAAATTGTTCATTTTAGATTTTAGACTTTGAACTTTGTCTCACAGTTTTTCCTTCCATTTTTTATACAAAACTAATTACAAATTACAAATTGCACACAAACTCCTATGAAAAATGAAAAGTAAAGCGCTAAAATTCAAAACATAAAAGTTTCTTCCTTTCTAAAAGTTTTGATATTTTCATATTGAATTTTATCCTTTTAGATTCTTGACACTTTTGGTATTGTTAAAAACTAAATTAAGTTAAAATTAAAAATTATCAGTTACAAATCACAAGAACAAAAATATTGCAGCTTTTTAATACACACACCAATGAATTACCCAATAAACGAGTCAAAGAATAAATAAAGAGAAAAATAGAGCAACAGTTAAATAAAGATTTTTATGCCCTAGGCAATTCAATGACAATTGACAGTTGGATATTTAGAGAGTTGAACTTGGTATTGAATACTGTGCACTTGAATGTGTATTTACCTCGTTTGTATTGATGTGAGGGTCAGAGAAAGTGAAGAATGTGAAGAGAGAAAGACAAATTACGAGTGATGATAGTATTCTGCATTTTGTCCTCTGATTTTCATGCATATTTATTATACATGTATAAGTAAGTATTATGCGTAATATAAAAGACCGTACAGCTTACAATGTACAATGTACAATCAGAGAGAATGACTGAGAATTGTGAGTAATTTGATTTGTTAGGCGCTTCAATTAATGAAGTTACAACAAAGTGTTTTATGTGGCAAGTTTTGTGCGAGGCATCTCATCTCAGCATCAACATCAACATCAGCCGCACGATCCCTTATCCCTTCAACCCTCACTCCATTTGATCACTCGACTCATCTGCTCTACACTACACTACACACTATGCACTTCAGACTCCAAATCTCTTCCTTTTTTCTATGTGTATCCATAATATATTGTATCCATACACTTTTACGCACAGTACATATGCATCTGGAACCACATGTACATAAACAGGAAAAGTCTAGGAACTTTTAAGCCTGGATATAAACTAAACTAAGTTTTCAAGGGCATGTGTGTATACAAGTAAATGAGTACATGCTACAAACTACATGTGTACAAGTACATGTACAAGTAACTAGTACTCTTCTTCAAAGTTCTTTCTTCCTTTCTCCATCATCCATAACTGCATGTATTAAAAACTAAAAGTACAAAGTTACCAAATATGTATGAAATATAGAATAAAGAATGTAGAGAAGAAACCGTATAGAATAAAAAAGATACTTTCTCCATCCGGTTATTCTATTACTCCTGACTGATAATATTATGGAGGATGTAGAAGAAGAATAGAAGTATAATATAGTATAATATAATACAGTATAATACAGTATACAGTATAATATAGTATAATACAGTGAAAAAGCAGGTACTACATATATAAATTTAGGTACATACGACGATAATGTGAATTGGATGGATGACGGATTCGATCAAACTAAACGACTTTCAATGCTCTCTCTCTCTTTCTCTCTCTCCCTTTCGCTCTTCTCTTCTCCTCCTCCTCTCTTCTTTCACAAGTCATCAACCTATTAATCAAAAAGTTTCCGGGGTTCAGCCCACACTAATCCTGTCAAACTCATTCCATTTCATCCTCATCCTGCTGAGTGACCAAAGCGTTAAAAATCGATTCCATTCATTCATTCATTCACTTTGCCTTCTCATGCCAAACCAAACCAAACCAAACCAAAAGCATAATGTACATACTAGACTAGACTAGACTATATTCTTTACTGTATCTATCTATCTATTATCTATAGGATTTGATTTGATGGCCAATCCACCAAACAACTTTCTCTTGTTCGCACATACGATATAAATTCATCAACTTATTCTTATTGTATTATTGGACGTAGATAACTTCTCTCTCCTGTTCAGCTTCTGAATTCTGAACTACAAGTGCAATGGAGATGCTGGATGCTGCAAACTTGAAGGTTTATCTATTCTATTTCTAAATTTTTGATCTATCTTAATTCTCAAATAGCTCAAAAAAATGGATACTAAAAATACATGTTTAAATCTGATTTCTTATGATGATGAAAGATGAATATGTTGATGTTCGTGTGATCAGTAATCAGTAATAGACATTCCACCAAGCTATATTATAAATTATATTATGCGTATGAATAAAATACTTTTAAATTTAAAAGCCCACAAAGCACAAAACATGTAAAACTCAGATTTTAGATTCTTGTGAGCTTTTTGACGTTACATAAAAAACTTAGCTTTTGTTATCACACATCATGTACAATGTACAATGTACACAAAAGGATCACTAAACCGATGAGAGCAAAAGGGGTTTTCTAGGTTCTAGATTCCAGAGAAATTTGTTTGACGGACACATGTTATATTTTTGAATTTTGTATATCAGTAAAGGGATACCAGTCGGACGTATAATTACAGAGAAATGTAGATACATGATACATGATTATGCATCGAAAATCCAAAGGAACGAGAAAGCAATAAAGAATATGTGAATGCATGGTCGGTTGGTTGACTGGTTGCTGGTTGCTGGCAGTAGTTAGTGGGACTGATCAGCTTTGAATTGACTGAGTGTGTGTGTGTGTGGAGTGTGGTTGGCTTAATAATTCTTCCAGCCGACTGATGACAAAAACTTTGAAGCTCCATCCAAAGATTTTGCACGTTTTCTCTCTTCCTCCTTTATACTTTGTACTTTGTACACAGAGATTGTTAACGTTAACAAGTCAAAATGGCTGAAGGCAACCGTGAGACTACCACCACCACTGCTACTGCCATTACTACAACACAACATCATGTGTATCTGTTCTCTAATACTTCACACAAAGATGATACTGATGATGTGATATGTGTTATGTTTTATCTGTTTTATGCTAAAATATGATGCTCTCGCTCGGATCGTAATGATGATGAGACTACGTAACATGCACAATGTACAATGTACAGACAAAGAAAGGAAACGAGATGATGCACACAGAAGAGAGTTGACTGTTATTATCTACAATCTACATTCTACAATCTACATCTAAAAAGAAAGGAACAGGACTTCAAAGACACAGCAGTTACTTTTCTCTCTCACTGACGATCCGATCCATCCTTTCTAATGCCTACATCATTTTCTACTTTCTACATAAAACATAAAACGTACACAATTTACATTGTACATTTTGATGTACAGACTGAAACCAGGTTTAAATAGATACGTACAAGTATGAGCAATGAGTAGGGATCCAGGAAATTTGCATAATACATGTTAGAATGAACAAATAGATAAATAAATAAATAAATTGTCTCTTTTTGCATCCTGGAAGTGTACTCAATGCTCAATGCTCAATACTCAAAGTCAGCATTCAGTTATGGAGTAAAATAACAAGATCCAGAATCCAGAAATTATGCTCATAGATGTATCTACAGATATTATGAACAAGAGAGAATAGAAACATACAATAGATACACACGCTTTGTTTAAGATTTCCTCAAATGTGGTGGAGAGCGTGCGTGTTTGTGTGTGGTGTGGAAAATAATGGACTGTATGCAGATTCATGAGGAACAACATGTGATCATCATTATGATGATAGTGTTAGTGTTAGTTTTGGTTTTGGTGTTGGAGATGGTGAATCTGAATCTGATGATGAGCATCATCATCTCGGCGGTCTTGAATAGTGAATAGTGAAAAGCAAACAAATTCTCACCACAAACTAAGGCAATATTCCGATTGCTTTCCGCAGGCCGATTTGCATACGTCCCTCTATCTTTGGATTTTTATACACCCCTCTCTAAATATCTCTCTCTCTCTCTCTCTCTCTTGCTTACTATGAATATTTTCTACATGTGTAATGTGTACTGTGTACTTTGTGTACGGAATCAAATTCATTTTGACTTTATTACTCTCATCTCTCATCATATTATATTATATTATGCACATGATTTTTATGTGAATTGTGTACTGAATCTAAAATCTAAATAATATAATACGTTTGCTGAGGCAAAATTACAACAGACAACAGATTCACAAGCTACAAATAGTACCGTGCATTTAAAGTCGAGGTATAGGGTGAATTTGGATAATGATGATGGCGTAAAGTGTAAAATGCCGAAACTGGTAATATGCAATATGCATTATGCGGGATTCGTATCTATTTTCTATACAAATGTACATCCTCAATTCTCACTCCTCTTTGCATTTTACTTTCACTCTTTTCTCTTTTCTCTCTTGTCAAAAGGAGCAAATGACGATCATGATCAAGATCGTGATTAAAATACAACAGAGCGGATTTGCATGTCAGTTGTGTCTTTTTTCATGTACCACTGAGTTTTTGATACAGATGAATCAAAAGTTTATGTGTTGGGTATTGCGTATTGGATGTGCTCAAAGCTTCAAATGCAAAATTCAAACACCAGTTGAAAGTTGTAAATCAATCAGTTGAAGTTTTTAAGTAATAGGATTACTTTCTCAAAAATCAAAGTCACATCACAGATGAAGAAGACTACAAATTTTCCTAACCCAGCAAATGGCAAATGATAAAAATGACGAATGACAAATGAGCAAAATTCTAGTAGAATTCGAAGAAACCCACAGAATAAAAGTAAAAAAAATAAAAAATAACATACCATCTTTATTCATTCCCATATTCAAGCATTTTTTGAGCCGGCAAGCTTGACACTGATTCCTAATGACAAATAAATAAATAGATATAATGACATTTCAAGTTTCAAAAATAAAAAGGATGGTGTAGTATAAAATAATTAGTAGAAAGTAGAAATTACCTATGAGCTTTGTCTACGACGCATGCACCAGTTCCAGCTTGACATCTAAAACTCAAGAGAGGAAAGTCATAGCTTTTTAAATAAATCAACTCAACCATAAAAGTTAATAATTGAACAGTCGGCGTGTTTCCCATTTCTTACCTGTAAATTAATTTTCGACGAACACTTCGTTTGAAAAATCCACTACATCCATTACACGCTAAAATCCCGTAATGCTTCCCGGATGATGTGTCACCACAGACGACACATGAGAGTCCAGTACTAAGTCTTCGACCTGGAAAATCATCAACATCTTTATGTTCAAGATGTTTGATAAAAATCATAAAAAAACAAATGATATATTACAATTTGAAATCACCCAAATGTATTTTTATTTTTTATACCATAAAACATCAAAAATCAAAATTAAAGGTTATAGAAAATACAGAGTAAAAGTAAAGCACAAAATGCATAGTTATTGTATAATTTTAATGGTAGAAACCTGAAGGAGAGTTGAAGCCTTGAGGGACAAATGAGCCAGGTGGGGAATGAGAGTCTTCATTCATACTCATATTATTTTGAATTGCGGAAATGGAATGGTTATGAGATGTGGAGTTGGGTGAATTACAAGTGGTCAAAGCTATGGGCATCGGAGGTGAGGTCCGGTTGGAGTGAATCCTAGAAATTGAATATGGATGGAGTGGGGGGGAATTTGATGACGGTGAATGTGAATGTGAGTGGGAATGGGAATGTTGATGCGGATGTGAGTGTGGCTTCTCTCCATTTGACTCTATAAAATACAGACAAAACACAAAAAAACAAAAAACAGTTTTTCAATAGTATTTTTTATTCTTTAGAGAAATAAACAATCAATTATAAACTATCCAGCATCAATAATCAATAGTAAACGATTGAATTGGCATGGCTTTTTGTTCCTTGTTCTCTCATCTACTTCCTCGTCTTTTGGTGTAATTTGTAAAGGAATCTTTACGCCTTACGATTTACGATGAACATGACAAGAAAAAGAAATTTTGCTAATTTATTACATAATTTTGTCTCAACTACCAATGACCAATGACCAATGAAAAAAAACTCGCCGCATACAAAAAAAGACTGAAGAAGGAGGAAAAGTTTTTCTATCAATAATTTCAAGTGTGAAAGTTCCTTCAACATGTTACACATACTTTTGTAGACCTCGGTATTGAGCATTGAGCATTGAGCATCTCTATAGTTTTTTAAGCCCTTTCCAGCTGTCAATAAAGCTGAGGGTGAAAAATATGTTGTTTAGTATCTCACATATTTACTAATAGACGCACTTCATCCTCCATCCTCCATGTTCAATGGAGAATCTGCCCATTTTCACAAAGGTTATATCAGAAGAAATGGGGAGAAGAAATGTAGTTGACAAGGTTCTTTTCTTCCGAGTTTTCTATTCAATGCTATACGAATTCTGGAGTTTGGAGTTTTGGAGTTTCTTGAGATAAAAGGTGATTTGGTATTCTATGGATGTTCCCTGGTCTCTGAGCTGTGAGTTTGTTTGAACTGTGGGTGTGTGAAATGTGAAACACTATACTTTATACTCTATACATTCAATAGTCTATAAACTATATGCTTTTTTATAGCTACGGATATAAGTATATAAATAGAGGAAGAGTCTCCAGTTGAAAAAGAAGTGCTAAACAAGATTCAAGGAGGAAAGAGGCTATATCAAATAACATGTAATATATAAGATACAGTACAAGTATGAGTGTAAGTATAAGTATCATAGATTTAGCTATAATCAAAAAGAAGAGGAGAAGAGAGAGAATTCTCTACAGTTCAAAGTATCTACTTTGTACATTGTACATAAATGTAGAGAATGAGATATGAGAGAGTAAACTAGAGAGAGAGGAGAAATGAAGATGGAAGATGGAAGATGTCGGGAGAAAAGGAAAGGAAGGGAACAATCTCGAGCCTCGAGTTTCGTCGAGAGCAGAGACTAGAGACTCTAGATGCGAGTATACTGTATACTGCTTAAGATTCAAGGAGTGAAACTTGACTATAGAAGATATAAAGTGGCAATCGAAAATTAATTAGGCCCTAGAGGAGCACCATTTAATCACGGTGAAAACTATCAATTCTACCAGACGCCTTACCACTTTTCTCCACGACCCACGAGCTACGATCCACGAGCTACGAGCTACGACGTGTCAAACCATAGTCCCTCTCTGTACTTTTCAGGCGCTAGAAGAGAATCCAAATGAAATCCTATGGATGCTGCACACTGCACATTGTACATTCTCTTCTCATTGTGTACATACATGTGTGCAGACATGCTTACTCATATATCACTTTTCTTCCAAGTATTTTTCTACTATGCTGCATACATACTTCAGTACTTGTTCAAGCTTATGCTGGGACTCAACTTTCAGACGAGACACTTTTGTAGTTTGCCGTTTGTACACATAGTCTATTTTCTCTTAACTTTTTACTTTTTATACTGTGTGAGTCTTTCTATGTTATATTATGTTTTTGTGACTGCCGGTACTTTTTTTCATTTTAACATGCTTACTACATGTGTTGAGTATGGAGTATTGACTACAAATTTACAGTACTTTTACTTTTAGTGATAAAATGCTTGGTTATAACTTTGACTGTAAAATGTAAAACATTTTCCATTTAGTCTGATGAGTTCATCAGGTACATGAATAACACTAGATAAACGGGTTGCATAATGAGAAAATAGAAAATAGATGCAAGTTAAAGTGTACAGCCAAACATTGACTGTATGACTGCATGTTGTACTGACGTGTATTGTAAAATGATAAAAAAGCTATCCGAGATTTCCTTCTTTTTTCGAGATTCTAGATACATTACACTTTTTTACTTTTTAGATAAAAGTTTGACGAGATTGAGAACTTAGAACCTAGGGAAATTAAAATTAAAACAAAGTACAAAAAACAAGAAAAAAAGAAATAATAAGCTAATCATTGGAATTTGGAATTTTTCTCTTGAACAGCACACAGCACACAGCACACAATGCACAAGTCTCAAGTTTCAGCATCTATCGTAAATCTCACATCTTATTTACATCATCAGTCTGATCATTATCATAGTCTTATAATTATATATCTACTACTTCTTTTCTCTTGTCCTCCCAACTCAACTCAGCTCAGCTCAGCTCAACTCAAGTCAACAGATTCAAGTCTCAAGTCTCTCAAAGTTGAGAATTGAAAATTCTATGGTGCGTAAAATTGTTCCAATGACTGAAAAGAGAAAGAGAAAGAACTATAGGAAATCGGAAATTCAAATCGACGAAAATCTTTCTCTAGAGAAATACAGTATAAGAACAAGAACAAGAAAGAGAGAGAGAGAAAAAGCAAAGTTTTACTTTGGATTCATGAGCCTTTTCCACATGTACATTAAACGCAGCATTTATAATGTACAAATTTACAACTATACACTATACATATCTATCGACCTATACTCGTATTCAAATCATATACTTCTCTAAAGCAACAATTCTGTCTGTGTGTCCGCAAAGTGGTCGAAGGAAAGGTCGGAGGTTAAAATTAACTGTACCGTTAGACAGAGCATGTACCCTTTCCCTATA
>JABASP010003739.1:0-12749 GCA_019776565.1 Sminthurinus signatus
ATGCTTGACAACCGACCACATCATAATTTTCTTTTGTACCTTCAGATCAAAGTAGAATTTGTAAAAAAAAAAAATAGATATAGTTACATTGTACATATAATAAGTACATTCTGTACATTCTGTTACTGTAATGTACTTTCTGTAAGTACATTCTGTTATGATAGACAATAGACGGGTTCTAGAGCAATATTTGTATATAAATCATCATCGTCGATGTTTTCATACCTGATACGAACATCCGTCGTTTTTGGTTTTATATCTATAGATTATTGATATAGTCTGCAATATAGAATTTAGTCTATCAAGTCCAGAGTGTTTTTGTTTAATATTTTATACCGTTGAGGAGGAGGAGGAGCAGGAGGAGGAAGGTAATGTAGTTTATTCTGTCAATAAAGTGAGAGTTATATATACTTATTATGTATAGGCATATATGTATGTACATTTTATGGAGTTGACTACAGCTACCTTGCCGACGTGCTACGAGACGAGAGACAAAGGGTGAAGGATGAAACTTGAAAACTTTTCCTGTTTTTGCAACATAATTTTGATCTTTGACACATGTGTACGTACTTAATATGAATTTCCTGTTCATCGTTCATCCATCCCAACTCTTGAATCTTGAACACAGAACACACCATCTCTGTCAAAACTCAGGGCTCAGAATGATTCTCAAATGGAATACATGTGTTCAAAATTATATGTTATTACTCTCTTGCCTGCCTGTGGAGTCCCTATTATTTGACGATATTCCCCGAAAAACAAGACAGATACAGGAATATGGAATATAGTAGGAGTGGATTTAGAGCCAAAGCGCGTGGCAGCAGAGTTTATTCCTTTTCCGTTTTCCAGATCCAGTTCCAGCTCCAGTCTGTATATTTTATCTAGTATCAACTGGGATTTTAGATGGAGATCATCTCTTGCTCTACACTCTATACACTGTACATTGTACATTGTACATCCCACCAGTGAAACGTGATTTTACATTGATTGTAAAGACTAGTCTACAGTATAAAGTACACAGTAAATGGCGTGTGTAGTGTGTAGTGTCTACACTAATATTTACACTTTATATATCATGCTGTAGTTGATCAGGGATGGAAATCCTTTTAGTCCTTTCTACTTGAAACTTGAATAGAAGTGACCAATATCTCATTGAATTCTAACGTTGTGTGTGTTTTGTGTTTTGCCCTAGATTATTAGCATGAAATCTGCATATTATATAACATAGAATATAACTCAGTGATGTGATGTGTGAAATGTGAATTTAAAAAAAAAAACTTAACAGTAGCAGTGTGACTTAAAAAATGAATATTAAAATACTTGGAGGAAGTAGGAAGTGTCTTTGTATCAAGTATCAAGTGTATTAATGGACTCTGTACTAAAGACTAAAGAGCCTTAAGAACATAAAAAGTAGGCCATTCTCTTCTATTCACAATGTACCCGTACATATGTATATTATGTATCTTATATATTGAACAATTTACAATAATTTCAGAAAAATGAAGCTTTGTTCAAAACTAAAAAAAACCCTAGTACCTCTCGCATGTCGTGTCTTATGTATAGCCCTTCAAAAACTACAATATTAATTATTTCTCTTACACTGAAATTCGTACTAGTACTTTCTAAAACTTTCTCTGGAAAAGTAGAAAGCAATGACTCTTAAAAGTTTCAATTTGGATTTGAGTTATGAACTCTGAATTTCAGAAATGATCTACTACCTATTTAATTCCTGATACCTGATGTGTAGTAAGTAGTAAATGACGGTGCCTACAAATTGAAAACTACTTCTGCATAGACAGAATGATGAATTCGACCAATGCCAATGGAACAATTCCAGACTACTTTGTTCCGTTTTACTTGGATCCATTGAATCTCATGCTAAAATTGGTCGGCACGGGTAGTTCTATTGTAGGACTTTTTGGAAATTCCATTGTCCTCTTACTCATCTTTGGATCAAATAAATTTCGAAGGTAATAAAGATTACAAAATTAGATACACACACTCTACACTACAACTCCTCAAAACAAAATTGACTGTAGAGAAATACGCAGAGATTTTGAATCGATTCTTATTTCTTCAATAAAATCTCAAGTGCATGACGCACTACTGTATTTATGAAATTTGATTCCGTGTTTGGGAAAACTGGACAAAAAAGTTAACTTTAAAAAAAACGTCATTTTAGAAAACGTTCTTTGAACATCCTTTTTTCAGACGCATGTATGACAGGTAAAACTGGAGGAAATACAGAAATAGTACACGTTACATGCTTCGTGCAGTTAATACACAAATTGCACCAGGTTTTTGTTGATACAAAGTACAAAGATTCGTTCCAGATATCAAACACAGAAAGTAATAAAAATTCAAGAACTTGAGTAAATCATAAAAGTCCATCCTCTGTATTCTGTATACTTAGCACAAGTATGAAGTATGAGTAAAAAAATAGATTTAATTCCTTCTAAGAAATGATTGAACTTGTTATCTTTGATGTATGGATTCTTCATATTTGAAATTTCAAATACATGCATAATATATACACCTTGTTTTTTACTTCACTATGTCTAAAAAAAACTTCAGTTGTCTGCTTTTGGTTTAAGCTCACATGATTATATATTACCTGTTCGTGATATTCTTTAAATTTGGACTTCTACAAAACCTAGACTATCATTTCTGAGAAAGTTTACAGAACTAGTAAGTAGTTAGGAAAAATTTCATATAAAGTTTTCTAAATTATAAGGACTACTCTATAGAATGCAGAATCCACATCATGTCAAGAGATAGTTTAGTAATCTAAAGGAAACCTAAAGGAGTAAATTAAACATTTCACTTCAATTACTATACTTCTTCATTCAGTATTATAGTTTGTGATAGCTGGATAGTGGATATAGTACATGTGCAAAAATTGGAAAGAAGTCTGCCATTTGGAAAGCAAACTGAATAATTTTTTGTCTACTTATGCACAGACATATAAAGATTGTATAAAGTTTGATGTATGCTGTTGTATTATATTTTCTGATGAAAAAGAACGACACATTTATAAGTTATAACTTGTAGGCATGAAAATCAACAGCGTGTAAATTCTAGATTCTACACGCGTCCTTTTATACTCTCAATTTTCTCTTAGATGATTACTTTCCACTTTTCTTTTTCACAAAGCATCAACTTGTGTATTTTTTTTATGTACTGATCAATCCATCGATTTTTATGACTTATGACTTATGAAAATATTAAAAGTAAAAACACAAATAAGTTCTATATAGGAGACTCTAGACTTCAGACGTCTTAAATCCAAATCAACGTGACTAAATAATGTAACATGAACAATGAACACGCCTACTAATATAACTGTACACTGTACATAATATGTGTAGACAACGGTATGACCTCGCCACTCGGAGTACTCCAGTACTACTTTATCTTTTACCTTTTACTAATTTTGGTTGTATCCTTCAATCTTATTTATTTTTCTAGGAACACTTTCCTTAACATTTACATAAGATATGTATCTTTTGCGTAAATCTAAAGATTTTTCAAATGAAAAGTAGGCTTGGAAAATGTAAAAGCTCTTGAAAGATGAAAAGATTTTACAAACCACAAAAAAAGTAACTTCATTATAAATCCTAAATCCACGATCCACGTGGAGAATGTAGAATATGTAACATATTTTGTATTATGTATTATGTGAAGTGTGCAGCATGCAATACGAGAAAGGAAAAGTTCCGTACATTAAAAAAACTAATAAAGTTGACACATATATTTACAATCTAATTTTCATGAGTGCATAGTGCATAGAGTATAATATATATTATATATGTGTGTGTATCAGTACATGCTTTCCCGTTTCCACCCCAGATCCCAGGAAACTAAGCGGATTTTCGTAACATGACTCTAATATTCTATCATGTTTTTATGAAATTAGATTGAAGCATGGAAATTTTACACTCTATCATTGGTTATATAATGTACGTAGACTTTGTGTGCATTCTGCATTCTGCATCGTCCGTATATGTATTAGAAAGGCCCTTCTAACTTCTCTACGCGGTTTTAATCTTTCTTTGCATGACTTTCCGTTACAACAAGCCACAAGCTCAATAGATTCAAAAAGTATTGAAGGAAAATTGAATCAGGACTTAGCATTAAGCTTCTTCCAGAAAGATTAGGACATAATACACTATACACATAATATTATGTGTAATGCATACTAAGCATAATTTACTACTTGTATATTACACATGGTATAGTTTTTGATCTGTGATCTTTAATAATTCTGTTCTTAGACCTGCTAATTTTTTCGTGGCAAATTTATCGTGTGCGAGCATCACGTACATACTTGTAACCAACTTCAGGTAATCTATCTCTGAGAATATTTCTGTTTTATTTATTCTGTGGAACTGACATGGAATTTTCTAGCCCACTCATTTGTAATTTGCTTCATCTATTTATATTTCATTTGTTTTACCCTGTACACTGTACACTTTACCATTTTAGATTTTACGCAGGACGTCCGGACGTCTTTATTGTCAATGAACATCTCTTCGCGTGCCTCCTCCTTGCTTTTCTTGGAAGTAAGTAAAAAGTAAACATCTCGTCATGATATTATTTCCGTCCTTGCCTTGAAGACATGTAATTAGTGAAATTAGTGTTTAGAAAGTAGAAAGTATTTAATTGAAATATCTGTATTTACAAATGAGTCCCCAATGCCCAGACAGATGTAAACAGCAAAACCGAAAGTGCATTGACGCTTCATTGAATATGTTAATGTAGTATAGTATAGTATAGCGTGTACTGTATGTATAATGTATAGTGAATATTATATAGTAAAGACAAAAAAGACATGATGATCTTCCACTTTCACCGTTTGTGGTCGTATAGTTTATGCATGAATGAAAAGGTGAGTCGGTACAAGTCAAGTTATCTTACAACTTTTCAAATACTTGTCCGTTTCAACAAGCCCGGTCGTTGTTCATTAGTTTCACAACTTTGGAAGACTTTCTTGCTAACTTTCACTTTAGACTTTAGACTCTAGACTTTAGATAAAAGATAAAATGTACCAAGCCCAAAAATAGAAAGTCGCATTTGTACATCAGTACATCAAAGGGCAAGATTTTAAATCAGGAGAAACAAAATTTATGTGAGAGCACATTAGACTTTAGCGACCGATGGGATTAATTTCGTGGATTTCTTTTTCTGTATTTCCAGAAGTCACTCATGCCCTCATAGCTTTCACCACTATGGCAATTGTAATTGATAGGAACTACCGTGTGAATTATCCAATGTGTGTGTCATCAAGATCGGATCTTCTCAAAATCCTGTTTCTCATTTGGTTTGCTGCAATAGTCGTCACTTTACCTCGAGTTTTCATGTACGATATCCAAACGAATGGGACGGACGTGAACAAAAGATGTCTCAAAGTAAGCTTTCTTCACAATTTTCTGTATTATGAAAAACAAATTCCTGAACGTTGAAAGTTGAAATGTACTAGCAATAATAATTGTTTTCGTTTTTATACTTCATGTTTTTGTGCAAAAGTAGTGTAATTTATTGAAAACCTTAGTGTATATGTATATAGTATAAAGACTGTAGATTGTAGATTCTACATGGACTGTGTTCAATATTATTAATGATAAACCCTATATTTCAGATTTAGTATCAAAGTCCCCTGAAATATACAATGTGCAGTACAAATGCAATTAGGCATGTATTGTGCAAAATTTCCAGACTACAGACTACAGATTATACATGTAGTGTATTTGTACTTTGAACATTTCCCTCCACTACACACTATAATTAATAATTATAGTCCCTTGTCCTGGTTCTGCATGAACTCGCAAATCTTCTACCACTACACATCCCTTTACAACTTCATGTATTATTTGTATTAATAACATAAAATGTGTATATGTAGAAAATGGGGAAACTATTTCAAGCTTATCAGTTTTAAATTGTTAACGCAGACTGAAATTGTTAAACTACATGAATATTTCATACCCCATACGCACCGTAAATTATATTAAATAACATATTCTGACATGAATCATGAATAGAAATACATAATATATTATTATCCTTTTCATCGGTTTGCTGCCTCGACATAAAATTAAAGACTAGAAACTAAAGAGCGCCTTTCATTATTTCACTGTGAAAATTTCAGACTTTCCTTTGGAACTCGGAAATCTGTCAGGTTGTTTTCTTAGCTATTTACTTTACTATTGTGACAATTTTGCCGGTGGTGGCAGCCGTATACGGTAATAAATATTACAAGAATATCATGACTTGTCATTCTTCATTTACCCTTAAATTACAACTACAGATGTAAATAATACTAAACAGCACGAAAAAATTTCGAGTCTTAAAAATTAATCCGTTGCCCTGATTTTTATGATCCATCCAATTTCAGGTTTAGTTCAAGTCTCTAAAGTTATGACGGTGTTAAGTACCTGTAAACAAGTCATGGTGAGTTTTAAGGTCTAATAAAAATATCAGATAAGAGATAATATGACATTATATTGCTTACACTTGTGTTTTTTTTACAATACTTACAATTATATTTCAGGGCCGTTCAAATATAAGAATAAGGATTTTACGGAACACTTCAATATTTTCAATTCTTTTTATTGGAGCTTGGCTTCCAAGTAGTATCGTGATGAATCTAACTGAAGTCCCGGAGAGAATGATGCCAAATGTCGTGTTGAAAAATTTCAAATTTTTCAAGTACTTTAACATTCTGGGATTTGTGCAAAATAGTCTAAATCCCATCCTCCTTTTTGTACTTAGCTCCGACCTTCGTCAATACATTTATCAAACTAGGGAGAGGATTTGTGGTGGTTCAAGTAAATAGCTAACTCTTAACTTGGAGTACAATACTAAAAACTAAAAATGTCCATAATATCTATAAAAAAGTATTAAATATTAAAGAATATTATATTATTCATCATATTACACATTATACGCCAATTACTACATAAATAAGTATGTGATCTGTACCTAAATGATACAATGATAGAAAGTATTTTGATTTTAGATGAACCTGTTTGAATTCTGAATATTCATAAGAGATCCACACGTGCAGCTTTCTCATCAGGATGAATGTGTAATGACTAAAATGACTTTACTTATACTTTCAGAGTGTACTTATTGTATTTTATGATTTCTATGCAGCTGTCTTCTTAACACGCTAATAAAGTCGAATAATAATAATTATAATAATGACAAATGACTAATGATATTTTTCAGTGAAATGAGAAAAGTTTTAGGGAAAAGTAAGTGATAAATTCATGTATTCATGTATGTAGAAAGTAGAAAGTCTAGCCCTTGTGACTCTAGATTCTTGATTCTAGATGCTTGCAATTAGTTTTGCAGCATTGAAAAACTAATAAGTCCACTCGAGCACATAATTCCAGTTCATCTCACCGTAACAAATGAAAGTCGAAATTCGTTGTTTGACTCTGACTCTGTATTTTGTATTTTGTATTGTGTTATGCAACATGTAATATATTATTATACCTGTAGTTATCACTCATCCCACCATATACCATATTGTACCAACTTTCTAGTTTCTACTCACCTTTACACTTTACACACATAGTCTATAGCAGTTAGAAGTTGGTATTTATTTACACCCAATTACATTGTAGACTCCAAGTTGGAGACATTAAACATCTAACATCTTCCGTCTCGTCCATGAGAGAAAGATAGGAAAATAATGAAATGTAATGAAATGAATGTAAAATACAAACGTTGAAAAAAAGTATACAGAAATAGTCGATATTTCTTAATTATAGGAAGGTAGAGCTTGCAGTGTGTTTTTTGTTTTTGTGTTACCTGTTATAAGTTATAAGTCAGGACGCATCATGTTCTCAATTTTTGTACATGTTCCATAATATACAGATACACTGCCACTACTAAATGTCAAGTAGATATGTACAATGTATACCTGTTGTGACAATAAGGCTGTGAGCTGTGAAATGAGAATACGAGTATGAATTCGTACACAAATACAAATACACGAAATGTAATGTGTAGAATTCTACTGTACAGATTACGGATATATTAAAGTATAAAGATGTGGACTAGCTTCTGAATTTTTTTGACAAGGATACGTGATAACAAAAAGATGTGAAGGCTTCTACATTCTACACTCTACACCTTTCTATACTTTCTCCACCTCTTCAATTACGGGATGCTTCCAGTTCTATAGATTTATTTTAATACATATTATGTAATACAGCACGTAATACCGTAAATGTAATACATTTTCTATTATGTACGTCAATGCTTCTTATTTTGATGTACCAGATGAACAAAGTAAAACATGTGTAGCGTACATACAATTTTCTTGCTTGTCACCAAAAAAAAGGTATCAGCCTGCAGATACACAGAATCCACAATCCACATTGATGTCTCATCTTTGCTTCCTAAGCATACTTTTACTGAGTGACTTTTTATCTACATTCTGCAGCTTTTTGATGATGACGATGACAGCCTACGACCCACGACCCAAGACCCACGAGCACACACGCAGCACAAACGAATGTAATGTATGTTTTGATTTTTGGTATATACTTTTTGTTACTGTAATCCCCGCTCCTTCCTCCAGGAGATGATCATTTGGGACTTGTTATTTATTGTTGTACTGTTAAAATACAAATTTGATCTCTCTTTTGTACATGTATCATTCTATAAAGTATAATAAAGGATGATACTAAAGCCGTGATCGTCTAGAAAAATTTCGCCTGAAGATAAGGGTTTCTGAGAAATTCCATGAAAAGTGAAAATACATGATTTGTGCAAGTTTATGTAAAACCATTTTTTTTCTCCATTTTCTTTTACGTGTTAATGGTTAAAAATGTGAGATGTTTCAAATGAATGCTTTTCACAGTTCACATGACACACTGTACCAAATTGAATATAGATGACAAATTGTAATAAATGTAATATGTAGAGTATATTTTAAATTTTAATGAATGACAACAATAAAAAATGTAAAAATAATGACATAATAAAGTGTTTGATAAGTCTTATATTCGTATATATATGCAGCTCTATTTACTACTGAAATGACATAAGAAATTCTAAGATCAATAATAACTTTACGCTGACAAGAAGGAATGCTAATTGCTGATGATAAAACCGTATGCTTGCTTTTTTATTATTAGACGTCATGTCAGGGTTAAAAACTGTATGATTAAAATTTAAAACAGTACGAGATACATAATTATTATGGTTTGACATCGTAACAATAAATAATACGTAATACTGAAAAAATTCACAACTCAAAAAGTAAAGCTTGTAAAGTTTCTAAATAAATTAAAGTTACTGAAATCATGAAATCTTGAATTAATTCTACAATCTTATTTTTTTGTCACAATAACTTTTAGCTTTTAGCAGAGGACTTATTTTCTTAAAAATTGCTAACTAGTGGTGGGTCAACAGTTGGAGATGGGATTTGTACAGGTTCTTCCTTCTTAATCCCGATTTTACTGAGGAGTGCACATTTCTTTTTTGCACACGTTTTCCCTTTCTTCTCCGTCTGGATTCTCACAGCCAACTCTAGAGCACTTGCCTTCAATTTCTCCGGTACACTTGCATCATTTGAATCATTTGGATAGAAGACAAATGTGTATCTGATAAATGATAAACACATGTAAAATACATTTAACATTTATATAATATTTTATACTTTACCATCATCATCATACATCATACATAATACTTTCCCAAGAGACAAGGTACAAGATCAAAAGATTAGTTTCTTCAATCAGTGTAATTGGTGTATTTTAGATTTTGGGGTACAAACCACAATTCAAGAATGGTTATAAAACCCAGGAACAACAACATGAGATTCACAGGGTTTATCGTGATTACGAATCAAGAATAATAAACAGCTTAAGTATTTACTATATTATATGTGACGTTTTACGTAATCTATAGATTTGTAATTTGTACACACTACACACAGACCTAATGCACTACCCAATTCATAATTCATAATAATCCCACTAATAATCTCTTTACTCTTAATTCTTTATACTTTATACATCGTAATTCATACTTACTTGGATTGAACAATTTCTTGCTCATGCGGCGTTTTGGAGGAATTGTGAAAGTTGGAACTTTCTTTCCGACTCTCCTCTTTCTCCTCCACGACGGAAGTCATCTTTTGACAGGTCCTCTTGATGAAATCTGGGATTTTATCCGAGAAGAGGAACGATTCGAGATGGAACATGTCAATAATTTGTCGACATACGCGAGAGAGTTCTGCCTCCTTTTGTAAGGATTTTATGTCACTGACAGTCATACCGATGAGGAGATTCATCAGCACTATCGCCACCACAATCACAAACGTCGCGTAGAGAACATGACCCACGAAAGGGCCAGACGCCTGATCATTCTCCGTGTTGTAAAACATATCGTTGTACTCCATCTCACCCACCATCATCACAAATATTTTGAGGAAGGCAAACGGGAAGATTGTGTAGGGCTTGTCCTGCAAAAGTACAAAATACAAAATTACATGATATTATTCGTATAAAATATCCAGCTATATAATTTAAACTACTCGGATACCATCGAAAAATTTAAAATGGCTATACAATATATAATATATTCGTATATTATGAAATGATAAAAATAAAAATAATAATTTTTCATTACCCCGGGGAACAAAATACAGAACGCTAGAGCAAAAGCAATGAACAAGGAGACGTAAGTGAGGAGAAAGGACCAAAATTGTCTCAATACGTGGCCAAAAACATCCATGTGTTGTCCTATTTTTGGGAATTTTGCAATTTGTGAGAGGATGAGTGACCATGCCAAAAATATGGTAACAGCTGCAACCTGATACTGCTCTTCTGAAATCAGTGTTTGACGTCCAAATGTTGGCCAATATGTCACATGCACTAGGATGATGAGTATCCAATGTAGTACATTCAGCCGACTTTTGAAATACAATTTGGGTGTGATGATGATTTTGACAACTTCATTCAGCGTCATGACCAATGTCAAGGCAAATAAGAGGAAGAGTCCCGCATTGAATTCCGAGGCTTCTAAACAAGCTCTTTCACTTTCTATTGGAATGTACAGAGTGAAAAAACAATATAAAATGCTCACAAAAATTGAAGCTTCAAGAAAAAGTATTTTATCATAAATCATCATCGTTTTTTCATACCATTCACATTCAAATTGGTCATTGTTAAGTTTTCCCTTAAGTCATCTGCCATATCCGTATCCGTATCCGTAACTTTACCGTGTTTCATTGTGGAGTTATAAAATTTGCATGGGCACCTGATTAAATAAACGTAGAGAATGTAACTTGTGTACATGATGAGCCAAAAGACGTAGGCAATGAATGTTGCCCAAAATTGTTTACACACACGACGCCATTTCTGATCAAGAAATATCGCCACAGCCGGATGACCAAAGATCTTTTGTCTCGAAAATTTACTGGAAGTAAGTAGGGATCGGAGGAGGGAAAGTTCATTATCATTTCGACAACTACGGTGATGATAATGGGGATGACGATGATTCGTCATCCAGTTCTTCTTACTGTAGCCACGCATCTCTTGCTTCAGAATCTTTTTTGTCTCCACCATTTGTTCCGTCTGTCCTACGATCACACTGCAATAAAGGACAAATTATATTTTATGGATGGCGCATGTTTAAATTGAAATTTCAGGAAAATATTTGAGAGAAAATATTATGGACTTCAAAAGATAACAAAGGATGTGCAAATTTACATACCTGAAATCGATTTTCAAGGAACACTTTTCACTATTTGGCTCAGATTCACCCAGGTGAATGCACATGTTCAGAATCTGTACGTAAACATCAGGGAGTTTTTTTGCAATCAGTTTTATAGCCTGATCTCCAGCATGCGTGCTGTAAAATTAATGTATGATTTTTATTACAATTTAGTATTTAGTGTTTCATGTACTTCATTTTGATATTTGTAATACTTTTAAAATGGTTCTTTGGATTTGCTTACAACTTACAATCTAAATAAATCTGCACCTTGCCAAATGAGAATTCTGGCACATTTATCTAGTTGGTTCTCTGCAGCAAGGTGAAGAGGTGTCAAACCTTCCCTACAGAAAATTTATATGGGATTACTAAAGTTATTATTGATAAAATTATTTTACAGTGTACATTATTTTGGTTTGGCATTTACTTGTCTGGAACATTTGGATCCGTTCCGGGCATATGAAATAATACGTATAAAGACGTCTCGGCATTTTCCATGCATGTAACACAGTGACAATCTATCGGAAATATAAAATCCAAATATGCATAGAAAAACTTTCAATATAATTCTTCAGCATCACAGGAAATGCTTTAATTAAGCTTAATTTTAAATTTTAAATTACCAAAGCACATTATCCAGTGTAGTGCTGTTCGCCCTTGTTCATCCTGTACATTTGGACTGACACCTTGTTGTAGAATTGAATATATTTTTTCAGCGTCCAAATCTTTGGCTGCTTGAATCAAATCCATTCCAGGTCTTTTTTCTGCTGTACTTTCATCTTTTTCTGTATTTATTAAGTTTTCATTTGATTTTGGATTTAGGGGCTCAGTGAGCTGTTTTTCAGATTCCATTTCAAGTTTAAGTAAAGTATTTAAATTTACAAATAGTTTTAAATATTTTCTTTTCTTTTTATTTTTTTATATTATGGCATACTTTGTACCAGCTCACAGTTTTTCTTTTATGTAGCACAAAATTTATCTTTTTTTGTTCAACTTGTGTATAATTTTCACTA
>JABASP010003740.1:0-12745 GCA_019776565.1 Sminthurinus signatus
TTTTAGACAGAATTTAGAATCAATCATAATACATAATACGCATCTCCCGTGAATGAAAATTTGAATATCTCCCAACGGTTTTAGTGTATTTTTCCTACTTAAATATAAATACTCAACCTTGAATCTGCATATTTCAACACATTTACGATCTTCATCACAATGTAAACATTTTAATGATTTAAAAAAAATTGGCAGCGGACACAAAATACATAAATGATAACGATAAAAGATCATTCAAGTCCAAGTCCAATTCCAAGTTGAAGTCGAGCCTGAATCTAGAATCGGGCACACGTCGTCATTTATTTATGTATTATATTCGTATTTGTGTTCTATTCTGTATTCTATGTCATTTCTTTTTCCTTTTTTATCTGACTCTGAACTCTAGACTCTAGAACGAAGAACAAACTAAAACGTGTAATCTTTTTTAAATTATCTTTGGATAAATAAACTAGACTGCAAATTTTTTATGACACGTTTGAGCCTGGTGAAGGTCAAAGGCGAAATAGTAAATAGTCTTCTTTTTTTTCTTTTTTTAATGAGTGTCATCGTTGCCGTTAGTAGAGAATACAGAATGTAGAATGTAGAAAAAAGAGAGCAAAGAAAGGGTGGAGCAGAAGGGCTAAAGATCGAAGATCGGAAACTTTGGTGATTCTTATTGTTCTGTTATCTGTTGTACTTGTAGTTGTAGTGTTAATTCATCATACATAATAATTATTATTAATAACACTGTTATCTATTTATCTAAATATTAATATGAAGATTAAGAATTGTTGTCGAATTAATAACCAATATCCAACTTCCAATGTTGGAAGAGTAAAGAGTAAAATTACAAACTTTTCAGATTCATACATGTATGATTAAAGCTCAACTATATTATTATTACTATTAATATACTTCAAGTCATATACTTTTTTGCACTAAAACAACTTCAGTTATACTTTATACTTTAATAATAAAAAAATGTACGTGGAGCTTGACTTGACTTGCGTAGCAACGACAAACGACGTTAGGTCAGACGTCATTTGATCATTTGAGTAAGTGATCAAATTACTGGGACTTAATACGCTCAAATGGCAAACTGAAAACGGCAAATGGCTCGTGTAGGTTGAAATAGTAAAGAGTAAAGAGTAATTCATCTCAAATTTACAAAGTGTGTATATGTTGTATGATGTATTGGCAGAGGCAGAGTTAACAGAGCTGTTAGAATTATTATTACCATTACTTTTACAGTATACATGAGTACTTACTTGTTAGTACATGAACCACATCCACATCACTCTGTTATAAAAGTTATTATTTCTGTCATTTTACATCATAAGGCATGATTGTACATAGTACATGATACTTGTTCGGCTAAAAGCAATAAACAATGCATTAGTAAAAGACGTAAGAAGCACAAGCAGTACTTTAGTTCCAACGAAAAAGAACCAGAACCAGAACCAAACAAAAGTATTACGGATTACGAACTTTGATTAAGTTGATGTAATATTTATGTGCTTTCATCTTTCATCCTTTGAGACTTGAGACTTGAAAAAGCTTTACCATGTTACATTTTAGATTTTAATGCATAAGAATTGGATCTCAATGAACTGCCGTTATTTGCAGTAGTTTACTTTTTCCTTCTTTTTTCTCATTTTAACCAACTTTTGAATATTTTTGTTACTCTTATACAATACACTAAATACCTTTTAAATGTTATACTTTTTACTGACAATAACCATCATTATAACTATTATTCATAGTGGATCTATCAATATTTTTTCGGGAACTATATGATAAGTTGATTTTAAGTTTTGAGCTTTGAGCTGTCAGCACCACTAAATTAAAGCCAGTTCAACTAAGATAGGATTTGAATTTTACATTTAAATTCAAATCCATTTTATGTACGTATTTTGCTACAGTTTGATAGCATCAGACAAGAGAAATCCGACACCTACTAGATAAATCATATTGTGTCAGAGGTTGGATTTTGTATTTATTGTAGCTTGGAGTTTGGAGTACATGAGTACTTGAAGAAGCTGAAAGGATTGTTACGTGCTCAATGCGTCGTGTCGACCATGTGCCATGATGATGTAAAACTGTAATTATTGTAATTTGAGTTGTGTACAAAACTAGAAGCTGAGTAATAATACTCCAATAAAAAATAAAAATGATAATAATATTCTTCTTTTTATTGATCAGCTAGAAAAAGAAGAAGAAGAAAAAGAAAAGGAGACTCCCAATTCACAATGTACATTTATATAAATATAGATACATGCATAAACTTTGGAGTTGTCTTCTTCTTTTTGTTTTCCAACGTCTCAGCTGTACGCTGTGAATATTGACAGTGCAAAGTTGATTGTTGATTTAGATAGGTTTAGAATTTCAAAGCTTGCATTTTAATACGTGGAATTTGATGACTATCGACTATCAACAATCTCGTATAGATAATAGATATACATTTAACATTTAATATTTAATGTATGTTATTTATAAAACAATAAATGAATCTGCATACAGCACACTCAGCTACTACAATTACAAATACTATTTTCAATCTATAATATTATTATTTATTATAGATATTATGCCAATATTTACACATTACACATGTGTATAATTTATAATGTATAATATTATTATAGTGTGTTCACTGTATGATTTTCGATAAGAATAAAGAAGTGGGGAGCATATTCTTAAAAATGAAGAATGAAGAGCAAAGGGATCCCTCGCACATGCACATTTTAAGTGTATCTGTCTCTTTATATGTGCATGTGCTTTTGGTTATACCAAGCACACTAATGTCTTGATATTACTCGCACGTACTTAATGCTTCATGTACACACATTACACATTTGCTCTGACTCTGACTCTGACTTACTTCCACTTACTCAAGAAGGTTCAAGTGTGTACTTGTTGGTTACTCCTCGTCGTACTCGTGGTTAGTGGTGTTTTAAATGTGTATAACCGTGTACATTGTACATTGACTTGGACGTGAAACGGCAGAGATCTATGCATTAGGCTCAAGTTGAGGATTGAGGGTTGAGACTTGAGAGTTGAGAGTTTAGAGTTGGGAAGTTGGGAGTTCAGAAAGAGAATTCTAAGTTGGAAGCGAGAGCGGAAAAGTGTGGAGCAGACTTGTTTTGTGGTTTCTTATCTAAAGAGAGAAGAGGATTCCGTTCCGTAGTGAATAGAAAATGGTAAATGGTAAATGCTAGTGCTGTTACTCTTGTTACTCTTGTTTTAGTGCACGCGTGTACATTTCTAAAATACCTGAAACCTGGAAATTCCTGTACATGTGAGTCGGACTCTAATCCGATATCCGAGTTTCAACTGTGAATAAATACATGTACAAAACTGGAAGCTGGAAATTTTAAGCCTAGAATCTAGACAACAAAGTACACGGGAGAAGAAAAAGAAGAAGAGGAATCAAGTGTGTGTTATTACATGGAATTTAGGTGTATAAGAGCTGCTAATGAATATTTAAGACTTGTACATCAAATGGAGAGACTTTGTGTTCTGTGTTCAGTTTAGTATGTGCGTAAATAGTAAATAGTAGATACTCGTGTTTTGTGTATTGTGTGCATACGTGTGAATTTGTGTGTGCCCTGTTTGTATAATACTACTATACTGCTACTATTTCATCCGGGTTTACACATTTGAGATTGGATACAGAATTTGGAATCTACATAGAATCTACATTCTAGAAGTGAAAGGAGAAACCGACGGTTGGGTTAACGGGTTAAACAGTGGGAGTCCCAGTGAAAGCGGACTGAGAGAAAGGAGGAGGCGAAACAAGCTCGGGAAGGGAGAAAGACAGGCAGTTTGTGTCTGTCTCCAGTCTCGAGTCTCTACTCTTCAGTCTGCAGGCTGCAGTTTGAGTTTACTAATCGTGAGTTTTGTTTTGTTTCCACAGTGTTTTACAGCCCTATAATAATGTTTAATGTGTAATGTATGGCACCGAAAGTCGGAGGATTCGTATTTGTATTTATATTTGTATCCACAACTCCGTTTCAAGTCAAGTCAGTTTTATTCTAGCATTCTAGTGCTCTAGTATTCTAGGGAGCAGAGGAGCATAAAGTTTTTAACGAGATGTGTCTGTCTGCATTTGTGTGGCTTGAAGAATATAGAGTACACAATACACAATGTACAATGTACGTTGTGCATTGTACATACAAAGTAGAATTGTAATGGTTTGGGCCAGAACATACTTGTTTTACATGCCGATGGTCACACGGTTACGCTTATTAAACCAGCGTCTCACAATCCTGTACAAATATGAAATCTCAAAACTCAAAACACAAAACTACAGGCTTGTTCATTCTCCTCTCTAGCTCTTCAGTTTTAGAACAGAATGAAAAGTTGTTGAATTAAAGTAAAGTCAGAGTACCAGAAGAAGACGAAGAATGAGAATAAGAAGAAGAAGAATAAGAAGAACAGCAACAACAAGATAGATGCAAGGAATCAGAATGTTTATAATGATGTACATTATGAATTGTTTCAAGTTGAGAGTTAAGAATACGGCAAGAGTTTTGGGAGAGCTTTGGGCGTTCTCCCCACCAACTACCAACAAAACTTTGTTAGATTCCTTCATCATTCATCAAGTTTACACTGCGTTCTCATGGTATGGCGTGTTATGGCTTGCTGAATGATGTATGATGGACCACAAAGATATTTATGTGTGTTTGTATGTATGTATGATTGTAAAATCTGTCTTCTGTCTCATTCTGTATCTTCTATCTACACTCGAGTTTCGAGTTTTGAGGCTCGAGTCTCAAGTGTTCACACCGTATAATTGAGCGTTTAGAGTTTAGAGTTTAGAAGCTACTGGCTTTTGACTTGTGACTTGGTCTGGTCTGGTCTGTAAATGACTTAACCCTTAATTAATGTAACCCATATTGTGGTCTACTATAAATGGGTTAAAATCTACTTACTCACTCGTTGATTTGTGGGATGCCAGGCCAAGCATTCTGCGTTTTGAGTTTTGAGCTTTGAGAATCATTTGAAAGAGTAGAGTAGAACAGATGAGGAGAAGGCTATGCTTTGTAATAATATAACTAAGTTTCCTTTTCATTTGTTGTCACAATTTCAACTTTTAGAGTATCAGAATCACACGAGCATAATGATCAGCTTCATGAATGAAGTTCTGAATCTTATTTGATTCCAAATGCTCATGTACTGCAGGAATTAAAGCACATAGACTGGAGAATGGATCATGGAGGATTCGAAGAGAGGAGAAGGAAGTATTTTTTTTAAAAATAAAAATCCAGGATTTTTCTTTCCGCATTTAAAGATTAGAGATTTAGGCCCAAGTTTTGCTTTTTTTCTGGTTCATTTTGATTTTAGTTTGATTTTAGATACTTGTAGATACTTTAATGCATTATGTATTGTTTGTTGGTTGTTTATTGTTTAGTGTACATTGTTTGTATTTTGTATTCAGTATTCGGAATTCGGAGTTGGGAGCCGTATTTGTGGAAACTCCTTTTCTTACTTATTATTTTTAGAGTCGGCGGTTAACATTTACTGTGTGTAACTACAACTGTGTACATTTTAGATTCTAGATTCTAAATTGTACATTTTGTACATGCTACACACTCGTTTCTATTTATATTATACTCTTCTTCTCTCTCGTACTTGGTCATTCATAGTTTCAGCAGCGCTCGTGGGGTTGGATTGGTTTAGTTTGGTTTGGTTTGGGTTGGGTTGAGATGCCTGGTTTTCTTTGGTTTATTTATTGCTGTGGCTGTGGATTGACTGAAAACTGCTGTATAAAGTACACAGTACACTTTATACTGTATTTGTTACATATAAAGTATAAAGTATTTATACAGTACACATAAGTTTTGTATGGATCGGAGATTGGAAACTCCAACTCCAGTTCAAGCTTTCTTCCCTTCTTCCAGTTTTACGTATACCTTCGCAAGTATTCTTTCAAATTTCAAATATTCCTTTTCTCCACTTTCCTTTTTATGTGTTCTGTCGTTCGTTTGGTCGTTCTTCTTCACTCTCTTCGACCTTCGCCTTTTATTCCAATAAAAGGCTTCATTCGATTTCTTTTTTTTTGTGCTTCAGTTTTTCCTCTTTCCTTTTTTTGTGGTCTGCTCCTCTGCCACTGCCACAGTCTACGCCTGTCGAATGTCGAATCTCGAATCTAAACAAACAGCCCAAGTACAAGTATTTTCACGAGTAAATATTGCAGTAACTGAATTCCGAAAGGTGCAGTCTAACTTTTGTATTTATGGATTTTATGCACATTTGATCCTTTCTCTAAATTTTCTTCTTTTTCTAACAAGCATGTGCTTATTTATTTCTATTCCGCCTTTTTGGTCAGTATGTAACTATTTAATACACACACGTTAATAAAGTCGAATAATAATAATAATAATATTTTGCCTCTAACATGTAAAAATGACTTTTGAAATTAAACTATTGATTTTTTAAACTTGAATGAAAGATAACAATGTACAATGTACAATCTATAACGTATTTTCGGTGGGTACAAAAACTTTGGTGGACATTTTTTCCAATAAAATACATGTGGAAGAGTACAAAGGAGAAACAGTTTCATATCTTTCAATAATTTCTCGTTATTTATGAAGAAAGGAACGTCTTTGTACTTTGTACGTTCTGTAAATGTATTGTAAAATGTATGCTCGTCAAAAATCTACATGGCTGTTTTGTTGTTTGTTGTCACACTCAAAGTTTTTTTCCTTCAATGTCACATTCAATACAAATTGAGTACATATTATACAAAGAGTGACATTGAAAAGAAATGGAAAGTTAGAAAAGAAAAGTGTTTTTAGAGAGGGAGAACAAGATACAAAATACAAAGTTCAATACCATTACAGTTCTCTTCAGTTTACCATCCATCTATATATTTTTATATTTTTTTTGTATCTATCCTGTAAATTGGGAGAACATGAAATAAAATATGTAAGGAGTAAGGAGAAAAATGACACGAGTACAATGTAACACAATTTACTTTTTACAATTTACAATGTACAGTGAACAATGTCTCTCTCTTCTTTCTTTTATCTGACAACTTCAAAATTCAAAATACACGTATATGTGTAAGAAGCAGTGAGCAAAATAGAATATGAATGAATAAGAAAATAAAATGTTGTCTTGTGCTGACTGTTGACTGGAGATATCTGCAGAATACATACTGTTTTATGCAGAATAAAACACACCCGATCCAACATTTTATACAATAGTACATAATAATCGCAATATTAAATGTCAACAGAAAAAGTAAACAAAAGTCGATTTTCTACCTTCATTATATTTTTTCATTGAAATACATTTCCTAAAAGACCTACAGAGGAATATCTGCTTTCATATTTCTTGGAAATACTTTCATAGTATACAATACACAATACATGTTGAATATCTGCAAAACAGTTTAAGAATCCATCAATGAAATATGATAGAAAAAAATGTGATCGCCTGCTTTTCCAATGTCATTGTCTGTTGTGTGTTGTGTATTATTCTATGAATAGCATATTCACACCGATGAAAGCATGGAAAAGATGCTGAAATTGACAGAAAATTATGTTACTTGTCAACATGTTGAAAGAAAAGAGAAAGGAAGAAAATGGGAGAGAAAATATTATTATTATGAAAATGTCAATGCATGAAAATATCGTGTATGTAAATATTGTACATAAATTTTTGGCCTGGTGTCTGTTGTCTGTTCATGCCACATACACAAATTTATGTGCTTTTATAAGTGTATTTTATTTATTGTTATCTTTGAAATTCAATAATAAAATTCACTCAAGTTTTCATATCTTTTTTCAGTGAGTTATGCTCTTACGAGTTATGGGAAGATGCAGTGTTATACATCTAATATCTAATATCATCTCCGTATATTGAAAATAAGTTTGTCGTCTCCCTTGGAAATCTATTTTGGTTTATTTTTGAATTTAGAATTTAGAATCTAGATTTATGTGCATGTATTGTTTTTTCTTATTTTCAGTATAAATTGTACTTTGTACTTACATCACACATGTGCGATCAATGATCAGTGATACAGCATAACTGAAAATGAACAAGGAAAACAAAAATACTTTTTAATGGCAATGATTTCTGATCTTTCATCAAATTTAGATGCTATAGTGTTATCAGAAAGAACTTCTTTCATTTACCATAATTTTGGAAACCTTTGTGATTTGGAAAGGAGTGATGTCATAAAATATGACATGTAACATAAAACAATTTCATGAATATACGGAATACATGGAGAAAATAAAATTTAGAGCAAAAATGCAATGCGCAATAATTCCATTGTTGTATTAAATATTTTATTTCTGTGCATATTGCTTCTCGAATATTAACTAAATTCGTTCCAAATTCCAAGATTTCAAGGTGCATTGATAATTGATACATGCTTTTATTGTTTACATGTACTTGTGTTTCATGATCCTGTTGCTTTGATTATTTTTACACTAGTATATTAATGTAAAATGTAAAAAATTCAACTTCCTTGTGCGTTGTTAAAGATTCAAGACATGCTTTATTTTCTATTGTACTTTTTTACCTGCTGTCGTCAATACTGTCGCACATTGCAACGGTGATACACTACAAACTAAATGTACGAATATGTACAAGCGTACTGTTTTGTTATTTGGTTTACAGTGTACAGTGTACATAACATAATATAATGTATATCAAAATCAGCTGACAGTTTTTTCTGACATCCAATTTATCTTGAATCCATTTTCTCTATAAAGATATCAAGGAGCTGGATTTTTATTTTTTTCATGCTTCCTCTCCACTCTCCACATTACATGCTACATCTTAAATAATGGAAAAACTAATCAAACAATCCATCTTCCTTTTGACATATCTTGTATGTATCTTGTATCTTGTATGTGGTAGGAGTATTTAGAATACAGAATACAGAGAATGAGTTATTTTATCTTTAAGATTCAAATTCAAATTCAAATATTGAACACTGAACATCATGCATCATCTAGACTCTAGAATCTGGAATGAAATGCTTTTCTGTATTCTGTAGTCTGTAGTATTTCCAATTTTCTTCAAGATTCACAATCCACAGTATTAAGTTTGTAGTACAAAATAGACGAAAGATTTTCATCTCGTCTCGTCTCACTACTCACTGGAAAGTATTGTATTTGTGATTGTGATGACATGATCATGTCATCGTGATGCATCTCCTACATCTTCAATCTACAAGACATTTATTTGTAAAATGGATCTGTGGATTTTAATCTGTGGTACAAAATATATATATATATCTGTATATGTACTTCGACTTGAACGTTGAAACTGATTACTTGTTTCTTGTTTCCTCAAGAAAATAGATTCACATTGTACATTGTACACAGTACATAGTACACAATACACAATGTTTACAAATGTAAATGACAGCCATTGAGTAAATACTGAATGCTGTATTAAAGAAACAGAAACTGGAATGAAGCGTATATTATTGTACATAAAATAGAGACTTGAGACCTAGGAAAAAATTCACTTCATTTTCATCTGTATAAAGTATAAAGTAGATCTTCTATAGATATAAATAAAATCAGTTTGGAATCTGATATTGGAGAAAGTTTACATCATAGTGTATATTTAATACATTCTAGATTCTATAGGTAGTACAAAACATTTAATTTGCCCACTTCTCCTCTTTCTTCAGTATCATGTAATCTTTTTGGTGTTCTGAGCCCATTTGTGCTCAAGTAGTGCTGTTTTATTACTTCCAAAGTACACAATGTGAATGCTGAATGTTGAATGTGGAGAGAGCCTATTGTTGAAATGGGAATTGAAAATTGAGATAATTTTATTAATCTTGTACCAGCATGTACAAAATGTACAATATACACTGTGCACATATAATTGTATTTAAAAAGTTGTATGATGGTTCTAAAAACTTGTTGTACCAGCAAAAATATGTGCGTGTGCAACTTCATAAATATGTATTTACCAATTGGATGTACAATGTACAATCTACACTTTTGTACAGGAAAAAGATGAAGATGTTATGGAGGAGAGAGGCCCAGAGATAGACAGAAAGATGAAGAATGGGTAATAGATTCTCCATTCTGTTCCTGTATATGTTTGTGTGTAAAAGAGTAGATAAATGTACGTGAATAGGTATTCGGTAGTTAGACATCTTGTTCTACATTCTACATTCTACACAGATCTTATGTACATATGTGGTGCTCAGGTGATGCTGAGAAACGAATAGTATATATTATGTACATTGTACATGGTTCTTTGTGCTTTGTGCTTTGTGTAAATGTGGTCAATTTATCTTTGCAGAATAATAGAATGTTTCATTTTATTATCCCCGCTGGTAGTTTATAATGAAGAGGTGTAATGATTTATTGCTCAGTTATTGATTGGTCTCGGTATTTGAGAAATTTTCACCTTGCTGTGCACAAAATGCTCTGTCTTCTTGGGTCTTGGATATGTAACTAAGAAAACACTTGTACTTTCATAGAATATGTATGCATGCATATCTTTTTATGCGAATATACTATGTATTAATGTGTCTATTTAATCCTTTTATATACACTCTACTTTCTACATGTACGAATATGAGGTACGTACATTTTTTGTGAAGGCACATATTAGAATACATAAATCCGATCCTTTCAACTACTACCTAAAATAAAAAAAGTATCGGTGAAAATACACAAAGACAGGTAACGAAGTGCTCCTGGAAAAATAAAATTCCTTTTCACCTGTATACTATGTAAAATAATATACAGCTGTATAAAAAAATCTCGTCCTCTTCTTCACACTTAAGTGCAAAAAATAGAAAGAACCAAGTTCTTCATTTATGTACTTAAGTAAGCAGTACACACTGCAAAATTTTCCTTTTCCTTTCGTTGAACAGCAGCATTATAAATTATAAATAATAAAGCTGTAGATTGTCGATTGTACACATTGTACACTGTACATTTCATGGTTCATGTTGTATATTGTTCAATATGGCAAGTTTATGAAGAAATTGTGCGAAGAAAAAAGAATTTACAACATTTTTTATTTTTTATATAAAAATCCCCTGCTGGTGTTTCTATTTTTTGTCTATGATAAATGTTACTTATTTATATAAAACATTGAAGTAGAGCTTTTCTACGCCGATGAAAACAGAATATGTAGTATTATTACTGTTCATATGTTTATTCTGTGTGTACGAAAGCTAAACTTACATGTGCCTAAACTGTAACTTAAAACACACACACGTTAGTGTATACTGTAAACATTTGGAATCATGCTGTGTGTACTTGTATACACAATACACCTTCAACAGTAGCAGTCATCATGCAAAATGTTACAGTTTTTTTTTTCATTCTGGAGATCCTGGTCCACGTCAAAGTGGAAGAATTCAGGATAATTCCTGGAGAGAGACGTTTTGTTTGATACATGTCTTTTTGTATTCGGGCATGTACATTGTACATGATTTTCTTAGAGCACATGATAGAAAAGATACTATTATTTCTCTAGTGTTTTTTTGTTTGTCCTATTCACCTTTTTTGGTAGACGATGTATGAATCTCCTCCTCCTAAAGGGATTAGAGTTTTGAAATGGAATTGATATTTTTCATGCCAATTTCATTACAGAGATGAATTATGAATTTCAAATTCCAAATGGATGAGTATTTTTTAGAAGTATAGATTATAGATGAAACTTCCTAAAGGTGTTCCATTAAAAATTTTATTCGGTGTATCTCTACAGCTATACCTATACTTTCTTCATCCTTTGGCAAAACAGTAATTTACCTCTTGGTCATTGGTATAACTTTTAAGTATTATATCACATAAAAGTTTTGGGAATTATTGTAATTCATGTAACGAATTAAACAATAAAATTGTATTTGATTCTTTGTAATCTGTAGAAGAAGAAGATTCAAAGTGTTTATCATAAATTATAAAATCATTTGGAATAATTTGGATTGTATAATATTTTGTTATTTCGATTTGCTTTTAATTTTCACCCTTCTCATGAATTTTTAAATTGTTCTTTGTAATTTGTAATATCTTTTTTTCTCTTTAAGTAAGTTTGTATAATGTTTCTCATCTTCTTGCATTTGGATTTATTATTATGAAAGTAATAATTCATGTAATAGTTCTGCATCCTAAGCTTTTTTGTTTTGAATGTCAGACACTACATGGAACGGAAAGTAGTTGATTATGCGTTGTTGTGCGTGTGTACTACTTACTCCTAACTACTTACAAATATATGTGTTGCATACATATATACTATGTTTCGAGCTCCCTACTTTGAGTAAAATCAGACAAAATATGGACATAAGATAGTCATGATTCAGTGCCAAAGTAGACCATAATAACAAAGAGCAAACAAGCATTGATAACAATTCATAGTTTCATATGGTTATTATAGATCTACTGAAAACAAAACTACTTGCATTAAAAGTGTACCATATTATAATACAATATACATAATATGCTCTGACCATCATAACGGTATAAAAGTATAAAAGGAATATACATAGAAAATAGGATATTCAAAAAATAACTACATTTTTTTAAAAAAAACTGTAGTAACTTTGTACTTTGTACACTTCCACTTCAATCCTATGTCTGGGTAGAAAAAACATTGTAGTGTCAACAAGTCAAGTTCTATTTAAATGAAAATTTATGTTTACATGAACTACTCTATGTACATAATATATAAAAGCTACTGTTTTATACAAAAAGTATCTGTGTATTTTATCCCTTTTGGGAAATTTCAAAAACCATGCATTTTTACTATATATAATATGTACAAT
>JABASP010003741.1:0-12744 GCA_019776565.1 Sminthurinus signatus
GTTAGTATAATATAAATACTAATATTATTATGATATTATAATATTAGGTAATATTGTTAATGTCAATTATTGTAATTTTGATAATACTACCTGGTAATAGAAACAAGTTGTGGATGCAGTAAAAGATGGATATAATGGAAAAAATGCTACAGAACAATGGAATTTTCCGGCCAGTTTAATGTTTACTCTCTCAATTTTTACAATGATTGGTTATGGAAATTTAGTTCCACGAACGGACTGGGGGAAAGTAATTACAATATTTTATGCCCTATTCGGAATCCCTTTGTATGTCCTGTATTTCATGAATATGGGACGAGCTTTTGCAAATGCATTCAAATGGGCATACATTAAATTAAATTCCTGTTCAGTTGGTAAGTATACGATATCTCTTTGCATGACCAGAAATTCTTTTTTTTAAAACATTATGTTTCCGTATTCTCGTTTCTCATGAATCATGAAATTTCTGCATGATGAAAACAATGCCACTACTAAAGTACTACTTCTTTTGAAATAAAAGACCGTCTTACCCTCTTCCAATTATCTCTATCTCTCTCTCTCTCTCTCTCTTTCTCTATCTGTATGTTTTACAAATGGACTCTAGAAAGATATTTATGATGTTATGACTAGTTGTTTTTTAATTAGTATAGTTGTTCTGTATTTCTTTTTGTATTCTTGAAAGAATAGAATGATGGAGTAGTATAGCAGTATAGAAAGTCTGTATAGAGGAAGAAAGGAAAAGAGAGATAGAGAAAGTAAGAGGAAGAAAGATTAATGATGATGCATTAGTTCCAACTGAAAGAGTTTGAAATGGTGAGTATGACAGATTTATGAAATTATTTTAGGAAGCTCAAGAAGTTCGTCAGTTGAAGATGTTGCTGGCGGACCACCTTTAAACTCGGAAGGAAATAACTATGGAGTAAATTCTTCAAGACGAGGAAATGATAGGAATGATGATGAGGATGATGATGATGATGACGAGGATCAGCCTATTGTAGTTCCAAGTACAGCATCTCTCTATGTTCTTTTGGGATACATTGCAATTGGAACAATCATGTTTTCGTTATGGGAGGACTGGAATTGGCTCGATTCTGTGTACTTTAGTGTAACTAGTCTATGTAAAATTGGTCTGGGTGACTTTGTACCCGGTACTAGAATTGAAGTATCATCAGAATCTAATCAAACTCGGCTCATGATCAATTTTATTTATTTGTTATTGGGATTGGGACTCGTGGCCATGTGCTATAACTTATTACGTGAGGAAGTATTAGCTAAACTCAAAAGAGTTAAAAGTGATGTGCGGGATTTGTGTGATTTCATTAGAAATGATTGCAGCTGTGCAACATGTAAATAAAAAAATAATACTAAATCTGACAGTACATACGAACCCACCATATTAATAACTTATAATATATATATCTAAAAACTTTTACAAGACAAACGTGAGTGTATCGTCAGTGTCAGTTTGTTTTCATGTGTGTATAGTAATATATCAAAATCTTAATATACTTATGTGTATTTACAAAAATACATGTAATTGAAGGAACCAAATATAATAAAAAAAAATAAAAATATGAATAAGTAAAGAGTTGAATAAGAGAAAAATAAGAGTAAAGTCAATGAACATCAAACAGTCACAATAAGAGGTATAATACATACATGTGTAATATTGTACATAAAATTGGAAGAATACGTACTACTACACTTAAGAATATTCTTTGAACTAGAGGAATGAGTTTTAAAATGTGATGCTCTTGTGGTGGTGAAAAAAAAAATCTAAAATTGTGCCAAATGTAGATAGTGACTACTCATGTATTATATGTTGTACTCAAAAACTATGTATGCGTATATTGTATAATATCGTGTTTGTTGTATATATTACATGTATGCAACTTAAAGGTAAATTATACATATATACATATATAATACATATATACAAACAAACACCGTTCTAGCTGTCGCAAGTAATACGATTCTCTGTCGCCTTAAAAAATGTATAAAATAATAATATTATCCCTTACATGCGCACATATGCAGTTACACGTATAATGCTCTCCTTATATTTTTAGTGTTATTAGATCTAAGAAAATGTGCATGTAACCCACCTTGAAGATACGTTATTAAGTCTTAATTTAGAATTTAGACATTCTAGATGTGGACATACTAATGGGACTTGTTTTTTCTCACAAAAAAGTAATCTGTCTTAGGTTTTTTTTTTCTTTTTTTTTTTGCAAAACTATACTTGAAAGTTTTGTGATTTAACCAAAGGGAAAAACAACAAGAATGTATATATAATATGTCTATACTACATAGAGATATGGGTACAAAACGTTAAGGTTTCCTGTAGCATAGGTATATCTACATGGACATTTGTATGTTTACATGTAAAAGTGTATAATAAAGTAAAATAATTCTAAACGGATATCAAACCTAGAATTAACTTTAAGTAAAGAAAAAATAGGAATAATAATTATTATGATGAAATTTTGTATGTATTATACATATACATATTGATGAACTGAGTGGATATGCTATTTATAATGTGTTTCACAAAATTTCTTTTTAATGTGTAAAAAAAACTCAAATATTATCAAATACTTGAATTAAGGATTTGTATATTCTAATAATTTGACATTAATTCTATCCAGAAGCAGAGTGATTGTTCAGTAGGATTTCAGTCGTCATAAGTTTAAAAAGGAAAAAATTAAAACTAAAGATTTGGATGGATGGAAATATTGACATGGACGCTCAACAACAACAACAACAAAATGGTGAAGTAAGAGAAGTTGTTGAAATGAGAGAAGAGGATCAACAACGAGATGAAGATGAAACATTAGTACAACAGCAAAATGGTGGAATTGTGATACCATCAGTGGAGGCAACAGATCTAGATGGTGAAATGGATAGAAGTACACCGGAAGAGGGTAGTGGAGAAGTAAACAGACCAGTGATATTTAGCTCAGTACGAGGTTTCCATGAACGAATGAACGATTTAATTTATGCAGCACCATTATTAGTTGATGATAGCAATATTAATGCAACCAAAGAATCTCCTCGAATTCCTGGACCTGAAGATCCAGATTATGATCCTTTTGCGGAGGAGGATGATATTACTCCCACCAATTCAAATAAAGTAGTTGTATTTTTTGGAGGTGATATTCAGGTATATACAACATATTTTACTGAAAATTTTAAAGTTATCTACCTCAAAAGAAAGAGTTTCGTTAAATTAGTTGTATATTTATGTATATACACGGAAATACAAATAACTTTGCTTTTTTTTATATTTTATAATCTTCAAGGATACGGAAGAAATGATGAGGAACAATAATGGAGAATATAAAAACTATGTAGAATGGAATCTTGAAAATATAGCCCGGATTCTGGTAAGAATAATGTTTCCATATTTCCATACAGGAATATAATATTATGTAACTCTAAAAATATTATTATTGAAATAAAATACAGAAATTGAAAGTAGTAATGTAACTTGTTTATTTTTTTATATATATAAAAAAATAGCAACGTCAGTTCCCAACTCATCATGTTGTTGTTGTCCGACCCGTCCGCATGCAAGTGTTTACATATAGTTGGTAAGTTACAACGGATGTAATAATATAAAATCATTTATACAAAAATTCCTCATTTAACTGGCACTTTACACTGCTTGATTTTAAAAGTTTTAATGAATAAAAAACTTTTAATAAATAATAAACATTCATAAACTATTGAATTTAAAATAAAAACACTATAGGTAGCTGTTAAAAATGGAATCTTGTGAAATTTTGTGTTTTTAGTTTTGACAACTTTGTACCATACAACAGCAGTACTGGAAATCCCGAGCACACACCCAATAATTATGCTATTCAACATCTAGAGTTGCTCCTCAAAAATCTGTCATCACTTATTGAACAGACTGCAAAGTCTCGTAAAACTTTGACTTCCGAAGTTCCTTGTACACAAGGAGATGAAGAGGATTCCGTGGTTTCAAGTATGTAGTTATGCATATATAAGTTGTATATATTGTATATTGTGAAACATGTGTAATAATATATAAAACATTTCTAATGTGTCTTTTTGTATTTTAGTATTTTAAATCAGAACTTTTCCTTTTGTTTCATATTAATAATTTTGTACATTTTGTTAATGTGTGGGTTAATGTGTTACACAGGTACGACTGAAGATAATACTGGGACTAATGGAGTCGTTGCAAATAAAACGGATGATTTAAATCCACATTTGGAAAGAGCTCATATAAGCCTAGTGGGTTTTAGTAAAGGATGTGTTGTAAGTTTTTACATTATTACTATTTATTATTACATAAAAATTTTAACAATTTGTATGAAAAATAATAATAATAATTCTTATTTTATTGTAATCTTCTCACTCTCTTAGAGTACTCTCATGATCATTATAATACTTTTATACCAAGAAAAGGTAATGTATTGTAATATTTATTCATTCATTCCTAGGTTCTGAATCAACTCATTTATGAATTTCATTACATAAAGGTAAACAAATTTTTGTATTTTATTGAGTACTTTTGATATCCTGCTCTATATTTATTTATTTATTTATTATTTGGTATAACAAATAACAAATAAGCTTTATGTAAAAATGATACAAAAATACTATACTGGCCAATTTTTTTATGATTTCTTTTATAGACTCTAACACCTGATGATAGATCTATGGAGGGATTTTTACGTAGTATTGAGCATATGCACTGGTTAGATGGTGGGCATAATGGAGGCAAAAATACCTGGATTACCGCTCGATCTCTTTTAGAAACATTAACCAGAACTGGGATCCGCCTTCATGTTCATATGACTCCCTATCAATTAAACGATACTAGACGTCCATATATTCGAAGGGAAGAAAAAATCTTTAGTGATATTCTATCTCGAATCGGTGCCCGACTTACTCGACATGTAATTACAACGATTTCTTATTTAATATTTATATTCTTAACATTTAAAGCACTACTACTATTTTCAGTATTTGTATAGTGTATGATATGTGTAATGTTTAGTGTGTAGACGTCAAAGTGTAGTCACAGCTATTAAATATAGCTATAAAATCTCTTGTGCATGAAAAATTTGAGGTTGATACCTATTACTTTGGGATTTTATGTATCATGATTCATGACTATCATGTATATATTGTATAATATTATAATAATATGCTTTAAACAAAGGAACAAGAGCTTTTCAAAACTCTAAACGTTCATGTTTGTTGTTTTTATATTTAATGTGTTTTTTTTTGTATTTTAGGTCCATTTTGAAAAAGAACTTCCGTCATTAGGTACATTATTTTGTATTTTGTAATTCGAATGATAATAATAATCATTATTACTATTTCACTAATAATTCTAAACCTATATTATTTATTACGTATTAGATAAAATGTAATGATTTTGCTCAACTTTTTTTTTGTCTTTTCAAAAATAGATATCCATTTTCAACTCATAGCTCAATTTGGTTTGATCAAAAGTGAAGAAGTAGAAAAAATGGATGAAAATGATGATGAAGATATATCAATTAACCTTCTTCAATCATCAGATTACGAGAGTTAAGTAAACAAAAAATATAACACTATGAATAATATTGTTATTACCATTATATTATTAGTTATTAGTAAGGTTGTTATTACTGAAGTTAATGTTTTTTTTTATCTGTATACTTATTATACTTTGTGAAAGTTTATTATTACTTATGAACAACGCCGTACACAAAATCATGGTGATGATCAAGATGTTGGTAAATACATGGGACTTTTATTTGTAAAGAGACTGAATACTGTGCCACTCATACGCAAGTGGGTTTCAAGTGAGTTTTGATCTAAATTTTGGTCAACGGCGTTCCACAAAAATTTAGGAAAACTGACTTTAAATCTGTAATCAATTTTTTTACTAATACGATGATAACTAATTTCGTCAAAAATTGGTTCAAAATATCTTTTAATTCTCCCTTTTGTACTTCAAAATTTGAATAGTAGCAATTCATTTTCTTAAGTTGATAAAAGTTCCAAAAGTAATCCAACAATGCATACAATGTGATTTTGAGTATGGCCTTGATGATGAGTATTATCAGTGTTATTATTAGTAACAGCCTGCCTTAGTTTAATTGAACTTTATAAATTGTGTTTTATAATGTAATAATTACAATAATTGGAGTGTTTAGTCGATTAATATCTGTTTCACCTTTCATCATCACCATGTGTGATTTTTTTATAGCTGATATTAATATTGCATATTGATAGCTGAAAACTTATAAGTAGTCGAGTTGAGGTAAATTTTGAATATGAAGAATTAGATTCGCAAGTTTCCCATATATGCATGGCATTACTTACTTACATGTTTTAAATTTAAAAAATTCAATTAATTGTTTTATAAATACTTCACGTCAATCTAGGACTCTGAAATTTTCAAGGTGTATATATATAGTCCTGGTTCTGGAGTATAGGAATATATATAAATTTGTAAAAAAAAAAAAGTGGGTTTATCTCAACTCGGCCACTCTAATAATGTTTTCGCCCTCATATATTATGTATTTCACTTGAGCATGGTTATGCCATATCGGCATAAATATAATTATTATTATTAATTATGCAAACTGCGATTAAAATCAGTTCCTATCATCATTACATATATATTTTACGGTAAAAAAGATAATCAAGATCAACTCTATTCTTTTTTATTTTATGATTCGTGTTTATTATTTTGTATTACTTAAAAATTTGTATGATAATGCAATAACTTGTATTTTTAAAGATTGTGTCAACGAAAATGTAGACAAAAACATTTTTAATCATGTAAAGTTGTTATAGATTACTGTTTTACTTCAACTATATTGATGGGTTTTTTTGTATGGTTTAAAATTTTGACTTTGTCTACACTTAAAAACTGCTAAATATTATAACACAGGACATGTATGACATACTACAATAGTAATATTAGCATTAAATTAGAGGATACTGGTAGTTATTTTGTGTCATTATTCTTATGTATTGTGGATACATATTTAATATTTTTATTTCCTACTTTCTATTTACTATTTACCATTTATGGTAAGATGAATTTAAACATATATAATTCAAAATTATATCATGTTGTTAATCTAACAATTTGTTTACAGTGTGAATACATATTTTTTTGTGTATTAAGAAAAACTTAGACCGTAAATTAGAGAGATTCTTTTGGAGTCCCTGTCTGGTGTTTATACAAAATATATAATCAGTGCTTACGATGTTCTTAGAATGCTTTAAAGTTCAAATGAATTAAACGGTAAAATTCTTTATCAGTGATCAGTGCAAAAGCTTGACAAAAAAAGGAAGGAGATGTACATAATATATATACATTTTATCTAGACAAATTAGTTTTATAGTAAATATGTTATACGTTATACATAACAACCTTAAACTTTACACAACAATTGCGATAATATACACAATGGCAGACATCAGAAAGGAAAAACTAGATATTAGAAATAATGCTCGAATGGGTATATATTATATTATATACATAATATATATATATTATATGTAAATATGTCCAAACAAATATTGTCATCAAATTCCAAGGGTAATTTAACAATGATTTTTCATGTTCAGAAAAGTTCCCTGAGTATTATTTACAAAAATCGGATAACTCATTGAAAACTAATATACCTATATAAATATATATATATTATTGAATACATAAATCTCTACATTTATATTCTCTATAATAATACAAATTGTAAAATTTAGGTACAAGAATATATTTACAAGAAAATCCTGTCATATATGAGTATACCTCATATCTCTGTATTTTGTAGAAAAGAATATATATGTATAATAAATAATAAATGAATTTTGTATTCACTGAAAATAACTATTATAATTAAGAATATTACGTACAAATGTATAATAGCCATGTTTTTGAATACTATAATATATTTATAACTTATAACGTATACGTAAAGGAATTCAGAGAGTATGTAAAATAAAACATGGTTTTGTTATTATGGTAAAGTTTATAACCAAGTGAATGATGAGAAATGCTGAAGAAAATGTCATTATGGTACTCAAGTCCTTGAGAAAACGATTTGCATTAATATTTAATAAAATACAATATAGTAATACTAACATATTGGAAGCAATAAGAGAGACAAATATGAAAAAAAGGAACCGAATGAATGCCACGTATATAATAGTTGAAATAGCAGTGCATTAAAATATCCCCAAGTTTTAATATTTAAATTAAATTAGCCCTCGAGATTTATAAGTGCCCCTTTTTTGTACGTGTAAAGTAAACAAAACAAAGCCTACTTTTCGTACTTTGAACAACTCGGGGGGTCAGTACCCATGTACCCATGTAGTGTAGGTTTTTAAGGGCATGGAATGTAAGCACTGCTGAATAGAGATGTCCAGTGTTTTATTTTCATATAATATATGAATACCCTTAATATGAGCTAATAGTAGTGATTTTAGAGTTAGATTAAAATGTACCTATAATCGTTTTCGTACTTAGGTCTATTCTTTCAAATGTATTTTCATTTCTTAAACACAAGTAGAGTAGGTAGCTTACCCTTCTTACATACATACTAAAAAAGTACATGGTAAATTGTAGTATAATATATTGTGTATACTACGAAATTCTATAACTTCAAATAAAGGGTGCCTGCTAACTTCTAATATATATGTTCGCATCTATTGTAATACCGTTGTACTGAAAACAAAGGATAGTGATTAGGGATTGGTACGTATAATATATATATACATATAGGCTCCATGTATATTTTGAAATTATCTCACTCAAAAGTTTTAAATTTTGAATGAAAACGATATATATTATTATGGTAATAAGTAATAACTATGAAATAAAATATGTAATAAGTACATAAAACATATTCTGCATTATGTACAGAGATTGAATGAGAAAATGATTCAAAATTTAATGGGAAAACTAGTGTATAAATGTCTAAGTATGATAATATGTTATGTTGTATAGAATATCTTTTATTACGTTCCATATATATAATATACACATATATTTCACTTTTACTAAATTAATTTTCGGTGTGTTTATATCATACTACATAAACTTCATAACGCCTATAAAATGTTTTTTTTTATTTTGTTTGTCTTGATTCTGGAAACTTAACATGAGTTTGTTAATGTTAATAATAATATATATATATTATTATAGAGTTATATGGTGTATTGACATAAAATATAATATTTAATACATGTTGTTTTTTTTACCTAAAAGCTACGCATACGTAAGTACATGCTACAAATTAACTTGCCTGACAGAAAATGTAGTCATTAATCTGACCTGATGTAGTTATTATATATAATATATATGATATTACATATACATATATGTATGTTATGTATTTACATTTTGACATAATTGTCATTTTTATTGTGTACAAGAGTACTTGTATTAAGTACATTTTAATATTGACGTAAAATAAAACTATTTAAGTCGAATTTGTATTGTACTGGTATTTTTCATCCTCACTACATTAAAATTTCACACACACACACACGAGTTACAAGTTACATATGAGCATATATTTATTACTATTTATTATTATATGTATATATAAAATGTACTAAACTTACACTGAATGTAAAAAACAGATTTAATTACCTCTTTACATATAATATACCTTTCAAAAGATCATAAGCAAACACATTTTATTTATCATCTATCACATCAAAGTAGGTGGATTTTAGAATTCCACGTCTAGATAAGTACATAATATCTTATCGGCATATTGTAAAAAAGAATCCAAATATTAGAAATGACTTGTCTGACTAATGTTCAAAGTTACTTGGAAAATTTAAGTAATTTCAAACATTATTTTATCTAGAATCTAGAGTATAAGTATGGAATTTTTTCTTGACTTTACTTAAATAATACGTGATTGCACAATCAACCCAAGTGAGTTGGAACTTATTAAATTAATAAATATCTTGTGAGAGACAGTAAAATTATAGAAAAAGGGCAATGTGAAGAATTCTAAACCATTAAGTTTAGGTATATGGCAAACGTAAAATGTAACTGTCAATTTAACATGTGCTCAATTTATAAAAATTGTACCTGAAAATATTGAAGCTGTACATAAGTAAATGATTTGTACTGTCATTTCAAAAAAGTAGAGGTAAAAAAAAAGTACAGCAGATTACTTTTACTATATTAACTATACATGAGTAGAACTAATAAGCTATCATAATCAAATTCAATTAAGTACAAATTGAATATATTTAGAGCAAAAAAAAAGAAAGAGGAAGTTTACCTTTAAAAAAAACACAACATTAGGAATTAGGAGCATATAACAACACAATCAAAAGTTGCGACATATTAATGTACATAAAATAAATACAAACAAATGCTAAAAAAAATCATCAGTCATAGTACTGCTAAATGTGTAGTAATGCATTACAATCATTGTATATGAAACTTAAAAATGACTAGAAAGTTGCAAACTTTTTCAATACTTTGAACACATAGTAGAAATAGTGCATTACATATAATATATTATATATATACGGCACAGATTAGTTTTAAAATAAAAAGTAATTCACTACTAATAAATATATCATAATACACTTCCCTACGTACAGTTGACGAATTACAAACGAATAATCTGAATGTTCACCAACAAATTATGGGGTTCATTCAGTTTTTAATAATAATTGTATATACTAAAAACACACAATAGAACAAAAAAACATGTATATACATAGCTTAAGTCTCACAATAATTATACCTTGTGTTGTCTCAAAAAATACACGTATAATCTTGTTTGTCGATTTATCGATGAAAACTAACTTGACGTATAAAAGTCGTAAACTGGTATAAATGCGGTAGTCCGAAATAATACAGGAAAGAAAAAAGTAGAAAGGAACATCATAGCGAATACAGTTTTAGTCAAGTATATTAGCACTACTGATTGATTCCAAACGAAGCATGATCTGTTGAACTTGACTTGGGCCTAATATAGATCACAGGGCGAGAATCGCAAGGATGAATAAGATCCGTTTTATTTCGAGACCACTCATCTTCTTCTAATGCTAATTTGTGACTTCGGCGATCCCTGTTGAGTCAGATTTAGAAAAGAATTCCGTTAAAATTTTGAACTTACATAGTTGTTCGTAAATGAATAGTATTTATATATTATACAAATGAATAGGTTTTGTCATTGATTAAATGGGGTAGTACAAGAAATGAAACAAACGCATAGAAAGATAAAAGATTTTTTTTTTTTTTACACATAGCTGACGATGGCACTACTAGGTATCCACAAAATCGACGCAATCAAAACAACTGTAAAGATAATGTTGTCTTTTAAAAATTTCAAAAGTCGATTTATATTGATGTCTTCAATAATATCCCAAAAACGTTCCACGACACTATAAAAAAATAAATAACCAATAAAAAAAATTAATTTTCCTTTCTTTCAAAACTAAAGATAATCACCCTTTAATATTACTATGATACTATTATTATCGTCAAAAAATTAGAGAATCTTACTCATGAACTGTCCTTTCGCATTGTCCATTATTACAAATTCCTTGAATACAAGGAGTACCATTCGGCAAAACTTCAAAAGGTTCTGAAAGGAGTCATAAATCAATTTATTGATTATTTTCAAAGTATAGAAAGTATAAAATTACAAATAAAATATAATAAATAAATAAAATCGGTTATTATAATATATTCCCGGTTTTGTTTTTCAAGAACTAAATCAAATTTCAAATTTTGGTACATTTTCGTAACTAAATTTATATTTTGATACCATAAAATTTGATAAAATTTTACCTAATGGGTAACAAGTAGCGTTAAGATGAACACGACAACAGCGTTTACACGCATTTTCCACTAAAAATAAACATGACAAGACACAAGATTCATAATAATGATTAAAAACTGTGAGATGATAACTTAAAATATCAAATATTTGGTCATCATACATGTATAATATGTCAATTCAATATTTTCATAATCTTGATTATATTAACTTACATTTATCACACATACAACTTTGTTTGCCCAAAGTTTCACAATAGGGAATGCACCTTCCTGTTTTACATTGACCTTTTTCTAGACAAAGTGTCCCGTCAGCCATGGGGGCAGATTTGGGACACTCTGCACTATTTCCTGTACATAAACTTTCCTTTTCACATGTTGCTAATTGAGCCTCTCGACACTTCTCGCCAGCTGGCATGTATTGACAACTATTACAGCATGGACTATTCTTGTCACTACAAACAGCTCCTGGACGTAGAGTACAATTTGGTCGGCAACAATTATCAGAATCTTCTGTACCTAAAATAAAGAAATTATAAAATAATAAAAACAAAGTTATTATGAATAGTACATTATAATATATGTTTATAGTTTATATACATATATACATTATTATAAGTGAAAACATGATAAGTCATTATAGTATTGAATATTATTATAAAATTTTGAAAAGTAGCTAAAAGCTAACCTAGCAAACCAGCATCACATTGTTCACTTCCCTCTACTCTCAAGTTTCCACAGAAAGATTCTTCTGGTTCTGAGAAACATCTCTCAGATTTTGTAAGTAAAACTTTACGTATGGACCGTAAACTGCATGGAGAAAATCTCTAAAATACCATAAATGAAAACAATAAAATTAGTATTTTTTAAATTAATAATGAATCATCATTAATTTTATCATTAATAATGATTAATGATACATACATACATAATATACTAAATAA
>JABASP010003742.1:0-12743 GCA_019776565.1 Sminthurinus signatus
TTATTGTTTATTATAGCACGGAAATATTATATGATATATTTTTATACATTTTATTTGGAGTCGATTAATTAATCATGAAGAGTAAGTACAACAAAAGTGTATAAACAGAAAATAGAAAAAATCATGATACCAATTTCTCTTGTACTAATTCAATATTATGTTTTTTTATTATTGCTTGTTTTGCTTTAAAAAGTATTTTTTACGAACAAATATGTTATACTTTTCATAGTTTATTTATAAACAGTGAATTTTTGTATTCATACATGTACTGCTATAATTTATTTCCGGTGTCGTATGTATGTTTTCTTATTTTTGAAAAAAATATAGTTCATAAGCTATACTTTGTTTCTGTATCGTAATATTATATTATGTCAGCATGTTGAATTAAGTCTAACGTAGTTTTGTATACTTCAATCATGTTATTTTTTAGTAAAAGTATATATATAAGTAATACACAAAGTATGTATATAAATATTATATATTATTATACTGTTGAAATTACCGGTACATCATGTGTATTACAATTTACAAAATTGAATAATGTAAAATATTGAATCAAGAATATTTTTTAAAAGAAACAAAAATAATAAAGAATAAGTATTTTACAGTATATCCTGTGAACGAGTTTGGCCTTTTAACTATGCACACCATTAAATACAGTACTGTATATAGGGTAAAAGCATGCTGAAATTTATATTATTTAACATCAAATATGATAGTTTTTCACGTTAAAAAGATTTTAAATTTAATCATATATATTATTAAAAAAGTACAGGATTTAACCATTAAACATGCTAAAGTTTCACATATCTATCACGTTAAGTATTGATGGTAAATCACATGCGTATATTTTACGTGTATGTCCCATGAAGTCTTTACTCTATCTGTAGTTGGGTCATGACTACGTGGAGTTTAATTCCAAATCACATTGAATTCAATGGGATTTGGAATTAAAAATCACAAGTTTTCCGAGTGTGTATACTTTTACTCACATGTATGTATAGATATGTATTCGTCTATATAAATCAACCCCTTTAGTTGAAACCTCAATGTAAACATTTGTAACCTATTATCCTACAACCTACAACCAGCAACCAGCAACATTCAAATTATTTTTAGTTTTTTTTCTCTCCCTCTTCTCCATACTTTCCTACTTTGTACCTATTACCTATTACTCCTCTTGCTTCCATGCTTCTCTGCTCCTTGCTTCGTGGATGTATATCACTTACTCCATTTTACATCATTTTTAATCCATGATAAAAATCACAAAAGCTATTAATGTCAAAGAACTGCACAAGAACAAAACGAAAGCGTGAGGAGGGAGGAGAAGAAGAAGGAGGAAAAGCATCAAAGTAAAAAAGAAACTAAAAGAAAGGGAAAGAAGAGAAACGAATAGAAAAAAAAACAGCCCCGTACATTTCAAAACTGAAACAAGTTTTCCTAATAATGTTATGCATTATGTATCATCATGTATCAACTATATTGTATTTTATAGATTATAGAGTGTGCAGTGGAGATTGAGAAAATAATGTATGGAATATGGAATCAGATGGAGTGGAATTGTATAGAATACAGAATCCAGAATACGGAATATGGAATAGAACAGTAGAAATGGATATGGATATTCTTCTAGGGAAAACATAAATTAACCACACCAATTTATACGTAGTTATTGGGGCTTTTGGTACCCCTCAGTCGGAATTATTGCTCTCGCACATAAAACGACACGTGCTAGATTTTTTTTTCATTCCCTATTTGAATGCTGCCCGTCGTCGTTTTCTCTCTCTCTCTCTCTCACTCTTCGTCATCAACACGATTGAAGCTCAGGACTGCTCAGCTCCGTTCGATTCTCTCTTCTCTCTTTCTCTCTCTCTCCTCTTTCCTGCCCCATGGATCAAATTACATTCTCATTTTTTATTTTTTCTTCTTCTTCTTTCCTTCTTACTTTCGTTTTTGGAGGAATACAACTACCCCCCTCCCTCCCTCAAAATATACATTATATTCTCCAGTATGGTACACTAAACAAAACTATAGATGTATGCATACAACTGTACATTATCGTTGCCTTCTCGTGATATAATTATCCATGCTTATGATTTTGTTGGTTGATGCCTCGCTTCTCCTGCTCACTCTCACTCTTACTAGTAATACTTATTTGCTTGCTTGAGCACAGCCAGTCGATATATTTCACTCTCTCTCTCTCTCTCTTGTTCTTTCTCCAGTGGAATAGGAAAAACCAAACCCCTTTTAATATATTGTGTATAATGTATAATATCTGTAAAATATATATATATATATATATATATATATTAATAAATAGAGAAAGATATATGTACTTATAAACAAGTTGAAACTCTCCCTCGGCGACCATTTAACATACACACGTAGATGCACATAGCGAAAGAACATTAGCATTAGCATTACACAGTCGATTTTCTTTCAAGAAAATCCTACAGAAATGAAACAAATCAAATAAGCAGTACAGACAGAGAGAAAGGGAGAAAGGGAAAGTGAGGCAGCTAGCAGCTAGCATGTGGTTCTTGCCTCCGATTCTTTACATACAATATTACCCGTGAAATATGAATGTACACAAAATAAAATACAATACAATATAAATAGGTAGAAACAAAACATGAAACCATACACCATGGCTCCTACACTGTACACTGTACACGGACAACGAAGCTTGAAGAATTGGGAGTGGAATGGAGAAACCTGGAAGATATGTACCTATACATTTTCATGACAAAAGGTACATGGTACAAGGTACAAGGTACATATTGATGCCATTAGATTCTTTCACATTTCTTCATATACATAATATACAATATACATATTACATATAAAAGTATATGCTATATGCTACTTGAACAAGTTGAAGAGAATTTATAGATATAAAATACACCAGTACTAGAATTTAGAATACTTTTCCCATTTAGAATGTCCAAACGATTTTCCCTCTCTCTCTCTCTCTCTTGCTCGTTCTTCTTCTTCCTCTTCCTCTTTTCTTTTCCTGAATTATACAAGGAGTAGAAAAGAGGAGAGGATAGTAGTGGCTCGAAGTAGGAAGTACACGCTGTGTGTGGAGAAAGAAAGAAGAAAGAGAGGAGACGAAACAAGTATAATATCCATTTCTCCGTACTAATTCAAAACTCAACCACCTGGAAGAATACGTCTAGATTCTAGATTCTAGAGTCTGGATACGCTCTGGATTCTGAATTCTAGATTCTAGATTCTAAATGTTGGTGGTTGGACCAGGTACAATTGCCATAATATACGCAAGTTTTATTCTTCTTCTTCTTTCTATCTCATAATATTGAGAGACGAAGAGAAAGAAAGAGAAGAAGAGTCCCTCATTCTTTACTCTATGAAAATGAAATGGAATAGACGAGAGATGAGAGTCGAGAGGAGTGGAGTATGGAGAATGGAATATGGAGGAAGTAAGGATGAAATGATCTCAACCAACGAACGATAGGAAGAACGAAGCGTAGCCATCATAAATTTAACTTGATTTCCAAATAATCTGCAACAACCTACAGGGGTACATACTTTACTCCTCCGCAAAGTTACACTAGATACTATAGAAACTAGACGTTGGAACTTGGATGTAGTCGACCATGTACTTTACGCTTACATAGATGAGGCTATTTTACCGGAATAAAAACTAAACAAACCGTGTACAAAATACCGTGGACTAGTACTACATTTGTATTTTGTATCCTGGTGTACATCATGAACAAGCCATGAAATACATAAAATTCTGCCCAAAAACATTTCCACCATCCACCATCCTCTCCTTTCGTCCTTTCGTCTTTTCATTCTCGTTTCCTTATCAGTCATTCAATTCAAATGAAAAATAAAATCTATACATGTAAAATGTAAAAGAAAAGAAAGAGTAGGAGGAAGAACAGATAGATAGAAAGATGGATAGATACAATCGGACGCATCCTCTTCCACTCTTTACTCTTTACACTATCCATTATCTATACTATCTACATGTGTACATGTGTTTTCCACTCACTCTCTTTTCCAGTGGGAACCCTCACATTCCAAAATTTCAATTTCAATTTTAGCCATGTTCACTTGAGTTGATCTCATTTCTCTCTCTCTCTCTCTCTTTTGCTCTTACTCGTACTCATACTCCTACTCTTTCTCTCTCTGTCTTTCTGCCTCTGCTGAATCTTATCATCTCGTGAATTGCATTATCTCTCGACGACGGTTTTAGAAAGGGGTGGTTAGCTGATATATCATGTAAAAAGTCAATCTTTGCCTTTCCCTGTATCTATACAATATATTCTATATTTATACATAAATATACATGTATATGCCAATATCAGTCAATCTTTCACTCTTCTGCTTGCTTGCCTGCTTTCTTTCTGTTTCTGTGTCTGTCTTTCTGCATCTCTCATCCTAAAAATCACGACCCTACAAACGCTCATATTATTGGATTTAGGTTCATTTGGTTATATTGAATGGGAATACAGAGACAACCTCTTGCAAATACAAAAAGTACAAGAGTACAAGAGTGCAAGAGTGCAAGAGTACAAGTACAAGCCAAATACTGATATAAAATTGAAGAGAGGGAACCAAAGGAGCATAAAGAGGAAGATGAGAGAATATAATAACATGTATAAGAGGACCAAACTACAAACTAAAAGTACATGAGAGTCCCAATATAAAATTATTATTCATTCTCATTCAATTCCAAAATCCAATCGTATTATCAAACTCTTATTGGCTTGAAACTTTGGGCTTTACACACATACATGTATGCACACATCTACTCGAGAGAGACCTTAGTCTTTTAAAGAACATGCATATTACATATGTATAGATTATGGATCCATCTACACAAAGTTACAAAGTATACAATGGTGAATAGGGATATTAGTTAGCTCTCCTTGCTCCTTGTTCCTTGGTCGATTCTTTCTGTCATCCATCTCATAACATAACTCATTCTTTAAACTACTTATACTTGTTTGATTTTTTTTCTATATCCTTTCCCTCTCAAATATTAGATACTAGATATGAGATACTAGAGGAGAAGAGGAGGAGGATTTATTTCTGTAGAGAATAAAAATGTACAACGTAATTTCCATCATTTGTAATACCGATTTATGTATTTATGTATCAATGTACAATGGGCATGTATCAAATCTCCAGTCTCAAGTGTGACAATCGAGTGTCGTGTGTCAAATGATTGTGTGTGTGAGAGTGTGTTATTCCTCAAATCATTTCGATCCCTGTGCGTCCCATGATACTCTTTCCCTTCAATATCAATATCACTATCAATGCTAATGCTAATACTGCACTTTACACTATATAATAGATAATAGGACACTCGATTTTTTTATACACCACTTTTATACCACTATTAACTTGACGGGTATGGATTGGTTGGTTGGTTTGGATGGTTGATGGTTGGCTGGTTAGTTGGTGTTGATGGGACCTCTAAAATTCAATTTTCTCTCTATGACATTACAATCGACAATCACAATCACAATCAAATCCTCTTACAACTATCAGTTACTCGTAACTCGTAACTCGTTACGAGTCACAATGAACAGATGAACAGAGGAAAAGAACGATGAGTGTATAGTGTATATTATATAAAGTATAGTGCATATTGTATGCACAAGAACATGAACCTTAATCTATATGTATACACACAAACGGAAGGAAGGCGAGACACAAAGAGAGAAGAAGAAAAAATGTCTCGATTTCACCAAATGATCGGGTTCGGGTAGAATGAATGAAAGCCAGAGCAGTGTAGCATCATAGTAAAGCACTAGATATAGTGAAGAGCAAGTGGAGGAATCAAAACCCTGATTATCAGAAGGCGTGAACCATCATCACATCCTTAATTGACCCTCGCTCTAAATTACCTTTTCTCCCTCATGTAATCGAATTTAGGTCCAGCCGTAGTTCTCAAAGTATATTAGAATTACAGTTTTATTATAGACACGCACACTCCGCACATTCCTATGTATAAAAAGATGTAGTACAGATGTAAGCATATGTATCATATATCTAGAATCATGATTCAAGATGCTACTGGCTTTAGTAGCTCCTAGTATATTCTATATTAGACGTATTAGTATTATGTATACACTATACACACTCATAAGTGTTCCTGTTCTTGTTATTCTCATAATAACTAATAAGTACAAACTCGACTGCCATGTGGGAAACAAGAAAAGGAATATCCATCTCCTCATATACATTCATTCAAACTTCATACTTGATACAGTATAATATGAATATGCAGAATTAAGGCATTAATTACTTGGAATTTAATAGTTTCCCAAATCTCACCCCAAGGTCTTCACCAACAAGAGAGCGGAGAGGAGAAAGATGAAACTACACATACGAGTTTAATATGGAGAAGAGAGAAGATGTGAATGTGAGGATATAAGTTTGCATGAGAATGGCTAATGAATCCACCTATAGATAGATAGGTCCTCATTCATTGCTCATCACCACCACCACCAACAACATCAAGCACCGTCTCCTTAAGTAGACAGGATGTTTGCTCCAACTCCAACTCCAAACGAGCGATATATAATGCTCAACTTACTACTCTTACTCTTACTACTATGAAACTTGTCACCTAGAATCTAGAATCTACACTCAAACTGAACGGAATAGACTAGCAACTAGCAGTCTCACCTCATCATATCTAACATCTAACACGCTGCCTTTAAAATGTTCAGTGTTCACCCTTTTTGTTAAAGTAGAACGCCTTGGATCCTTGGATCTTGCATCTTGAATACGGACGTCCAACTTAATGTACAATCTACATAGTACATATATGACATGAGAGTAAAAATCGATCGCTTAAATTTCCATTTCAAATTTCAACTACCCACATGTTTCAAACTGTAGAGAAGGGAAGAAAGAAAGAAAAAAGGGAATGAGAGTCAAGTAGCATTACTCCTCTGCTAATTACCCCCTCTTTTAATGAACAAGAGCCTCCTTCGTTTCCTTGGATCCTCAATGTTGAATGGTAAATGGTGAGAGAATAATAAAGAAAGAAAGCAGACCATCTATAATACTTGTGTGTACATACATGCACACATATTATATAAGAGAGAGGCTTGAGACTTGAAAAAAATTCCTCCTCCAAACCGAACGGAACCAAATCCAATTTAAAAAACGATGGTTGGTCGCTCCAACGACAAAGTGGAAGAACTGAACTATACATGTACCTTGTACGTACAGAAAGTTCATATATAAATATAGAGCGAGAGATGGTAAAGCTCATGATGAAAACGACGACAACGACAACGCCGACGAACACCATGAGGAAGAATAAGGAGACGACAAGAAGGAGCAGCTAAATTCTTCAATCTTCAAACTGCTAAAAACTATAAGAGTGTACATATGGATTCGACTGACATTTAGCGAGAGAGACATGCCATGATGGCAGTTTGAAATCAGCGTCACCCAAGCAGGAACAACTAGCAAGCCTTAATCTTACATCTTTCATTCTTTCTTTGTCTCTCTCTCTCTCTGTCTCTCTCTTCCTCACTCATATAGAACCAACCAGGAACAAGAAAAACCCAAACCACCATCACTAGTCACCACGAAGCTTATCACACCTACCATTTTTCTTCGAAACACCCAAATCTATCTTCGAGACTTCCACAGAGACTTTCTAAAAGAAAGAGAAGACAAAGGAGTAGTCGTCGTCCTTGTCGTCGCCGCCGACGTCGTTCGTCAGAAAAGAACCAAGAAAACCAAAACCAAGACAAGAAGAAGAGGAAAAAACGAGTGAGCGAGTGAGCAAGTGTGAGTGAGGAAGAGGAAGAAGAAGAAAAAAAAGCGTGAAACGAGAAAAATTTCTGCAAGTTTGGAGAAAAAAAAATTCTTTTAAGAGAAAAAAAAACCCAAAGTCAATATCTTTTCGCATATTAGGAATCTTTTCCCAGTGTTATCCATCCTATGTATAATATATATTCCATTCCATTCTATTCTCTTCCGTAATACTCACACTCACGCACATGGAGCATGGATCACGGAATGGAGCGGGTAAACTCACATTAGACATACAGACAGAAGACAGAGACACACAGAGTTACATTACTTTTTGCTTTTACTTTTTACTTTTCTTTTTTTTCCATGTTTCATGTTCCTTCTTTCACATTTGTTGAAGCGACAAGAAAGAAATCCGAGAATGGAGAACGGAGAATGTTAGATGATGGAAAAAATAGGGAAAAAACTTGTTCATCGACAAGGAGGAGTATAAGGGCAGAACAGGCCAGCCGGATCAGACTGAACCAAACTGAACCAAACCAAACCAAAGGCCCAGATGAAACTCAACCATGAGACTCGGAACGAGAATCTAACTATCTGAGAGCAATCGTATACATTTATTCCTGTCTGATGCCTAAGCTTAAAATAAGAGGAGGAGAAGAAGACGAAGAAGAAGACTACTGTGAAAGGTTAGGGGGAAAAATAAGAAGAAAAAGAGTTAAAAACTGATGTCTGAACTAAAAAGGAAGAAGAAGAAGAAGCCGAGGAAAAGGAGAAAGAGTAAGACGGCGCGAGACGGCCAATACTCAACAAAATTCTCCCTCCCTCACTCTCTCTCTCTCTCTTTATCCTTTTCTCTATTCCATCTTTTAACAAGTACAAGGACTGGAACGGATATATATATGAATGGATCAATAAATAAATTTCGATCGGTTCAGATGGACAAAAGCCTGTGAAATCCAAAAGGGAATAGGAATACTAAAAAGTCCCTTTGCCCGAGCCGAACGCTTCTATACTTGTCTCTCTTTCTGGGTTTCTCTGTCTCTGTCTGTGTCTCTCTCGTCTCGTTTTTATGCTCCATACGTTACAACTACAGCACGAGACCAGATCGACCTCTGCCCACATCAAAATATCCTCGCCGTCAAAAACTCTAAAGAGAGATTCAATATACTTGAATCATACAAACGACTTTCATACAGAAAAAAAAAACTTTCTCGCTCTCCTCTTCCATTTTTTCCATTCCATTACATAATACATGTACAGAAGAGGATACGCAACCACACGAAACAGTATGGTGATGGTGAATGGTGAATGGTGAAGGAAAAAGAAAAACACATAGAAAAGTACAGTTTGTAGTTGGTATGAGATAGTCTGAGTCTGATACACTTTATGATTATTTGACTTGTATGACATTCTACATATTTCCACTTGCACACATTACACATTTCATTACATGCAGTCATAGACACAGATGAATAATGTTGAACATGTGATATAAATTCAAGAGAGGAGGGAAAAGCAGAACAAGGAATGAGAATTGCAGGCTAAGGAGACAATCTAAATCTAAGGATCTGAAACAATTTCTCTCATTTCTATCCACAATCTAGACTCCACACTCTATTTATATTTCTACATTTGTTGTACATTGTATTTGTACTTGTACTCTCATGAAATATAGAAATAGAAAAAAAGAAAGATGATTATACTAAATTCCCACCTATTATCCGTACCATTTACATTTACATTTGAGCAGGAAGGAACATTTCCGTATCGCATTGAATCTGCATCATTTCCCTCACAGATTTTGACTGACTTGAATACTTTGTATACTGTGTATGAAAATGCTAAGTGGCTTCTACTTTGGCTCACTTTTATTTCTAATAGTATCCAAACCTTTACCTCTTCTTCTTCCACTTTTCCTCCCATTTCTATTCCTCTTCTTCCTCTTCCTTTTGTTCCTTTCATCTATGGCCCAGACCAGGACTCACTATTCACTATTCACTCGTCTTCATCTTTCGTCTCCTCTTTTAACTCTTTCTCTTTCCCCTGAACATGTACAACGTAGAGTATACACTCACAGTTTAGTTTTCCACTCGGCAGTCGCCAACCAAACCGAACCAAACCAAACCAATTCTTTCTTTGGCTCAAGTGAGCACGAGGAAAAACTTTTTGGCACTCTAGAAATTGGCACTATACATTTGCATTTTTCTCGCCACTCTCTTCCTTTTCCCTTTCTCCTCCTTTTCTTTTTCCCTATTTCCTCTCCACTTCGTCTCCATTCTTCCCGAGAGAGTGTTTCGATTCCATTCCATCCTTATACACCATACACTGTAAATTCCAACACCCGAAAAGAGAAGCTAAGGCTGAGAGGCTGACTCAAACATTTGCTTTCCTCGTCTTCGCCTTCGCCTTCAACGACAGTAGCTATTTTGACTCGCATTTATGCATACAACCGAGACAGAAAGACAGAGAGTGAGAGAGTCATGAGAACAAAAGAGAAATCTATCGATCCAATACTTTTACTTATTTCATCCTAGAAACTTGCATACAAAGAAAAAAGGAAGCGAAAAAAAAATGTATCTGCATAACTAAAGTGAATAGTTCCCTTTTTCTTTTTTTTTTGAAAGTCTACTTCTTTACATGTACATAGTATAGAGTATAGATTATAGAAACATAATAGTCAGTAGTTAATAGTGAGGGAGAGAAAACCTCAAAATGGTGCCTATACATTATGCATAATACATAGTCATATAAACGCTATTTCAACGACATTTAACTATTTTAACTATTACCTTTCTTTCAAAGCTTTCACTGCTGGGAAAAAAAAGTCTGGGGTTTTCCCTTTAGTTCTTTCTCACTTTCTTTTTCTTTGTACCATTTTACTCACATTTTCCTCATCCTCTAAGTTCACAGTTATCCATGTTCCCGAACAAAAGTATTCCATAAATTTATTTGAATAATAAGCGATAAAAGTAAAAGTTGGAGTTTGAGTATTTTCCCTACTGCTGTAAGTACGTCATTATCACAATGTCAGAATGTTGTACAATGGGCATGGGCATGGGCCTGGGTAATCGGTGAAGCTCCATGCTGCTGTATGTAAGTACCGGCAACCGGTATTCAAATTGACTGGGAAATATTAACATTGCATGTAAAATGCATGCATTAAATGTCTATTATTAGTATTAGTATTATTATTCTTCGTACTCAGGAAACAGTAGGTTCAAAAATCGAAAATTACTCTACTATTATTATTATTATTATTCTGTAAAAATCAGCATTTTTCCTTGTCTCTTTATACTCTCATTTCTTCCGTTCTTCCGTTTTCCCTGGTCTTTTTTTGTACAAAATGATGAAAATGGAGAAGCAGAAAAACACAATTTTTATACTATGATGGAACTCAAACACCATTTGTCTACGTTAATGTCACTGAACTGTCGACATTATAATTTTAATACGTTGGTTTCTCCATTTCTCTCTCTTTCTTTCTGATACAGTCTTTTTCTAGTTTTTTTTTCTTTTTTTTTTACACATCCACATCCTTCTTTTTCGAATGTCTAGTGTCTAGCATCTAGTATCTACAGAGTGTAGAGTGTAGAGGCTGGCTCACTCCCTCTTCCTAGTTTCTGATATACATCCATTAAAACACATCACATCAGATCTATGGTTGATGGTTGATGTTCTCATACATGGAAAGAGATGTGTAAAGACATGCATCAGTTCCGCATGTCATTACATTTCTACATCAGCATTAATTTGATAGAAATGAAATGAAACTAGAAATACACTCGACTCCGCCCAATTTTTAATTGACTCCCGTTCAAACACACAAAAACTACTCCACATTCTATTATTTATTAGAGTATTAAAGAGTCAGTGGTGAGTAACCAGGAGGAGAGGAGAACCATCACAGTCTCAGATCCCCTATATACATTATACATATAAACATATAAATATACACAAAAAACTTTGTATACGTATAACTTATAAACTTAAGTATCCGTACAAAAGATAGACAGAATAGTATTACATTCGAATTTCAAACTGGAACGTCGTTCGTTCGTTCCCTCATTCGTTTGTTCTCTTGGTCAGACTCTGAAATATACTGTAAACTGTAATACTTTCACTCTATACTCTATGACTCGTACTCGTAATCATGATGCTGTGTACAACTGTGCACTACTGTAAAACGAACGAGAGGAAGCCAAATTAAACCAATTTCACGGTCCTGTATATTCACTGAAATACGAGGTCTCATCTGAATTCCGGACAATCCGTGAACATCAGCAGATTTTATTTTTCTTTCATTCTCCTTTCATTTTCTTTTTTTTTATTCTTTAAAAAAAAACGAAGAGGGAAACACAATAAATAAAATAAAATCCCTGTGGTCAGTGAAAAAAAAATTGTATCCTTTTAAGTAGAGAGGACTAAGGACTCTTTACGTTAAAAGGAAGAGAGACGGAGAAAATAAACGAAGCCACAAACAGAGTGAAATAAAATACAAGTATAATAATAAGTATATGTAACAAAAAGTACACATGATATATAATATAATCGACTGAGTTTTCGGACCTTTTCCCTCTGTCCCGCTCTCCTTCTCTATTGCCCGTGTTTTTTTTCCAAAAGTACTACCACTGGCAGAGTGCTGAAGAATGAAAGCATTAAGTATAAAGTATGAGGAATGAAATATAATATACGATGATGCTTACTCATACACATTTAGCCCGCGTCCTGTCTACCGTCCTCCGTTTACTTTATTGTGCTGTGTTCATTTTATATTGTGTATTGTATATTGTGTATTGTATATTGTGCATTGTCCATGACAAAATCCTAAGACCATATTGTGAGGAAAAGAACTCTGAATTTCAGCCAGTCTACTAAGCCACACAACATATAAGCATATAAACATACAATTGTACATTTACTTTGTACTCTCTCTCTCTCTCTCTCTCTCTCTCTCTCTCTCTCTCTCTCTCTCTCTCTCTCTCTAT
>JABASP010003743.1:0-12742 GCA_019776565.1 Sminthurinus signatus
ATGCTATCGCAATAGGTGGCAGCTAGCATCGTATACTTGCCCAGCCTCGAATACTTGCCCAGTACTTTTGAAAGTATTGAAATAAAGGCCCAGGGCTAATAATCGCGCAATGACGGTACCTAAATTTTACATAGTTACTCCCATAGCGCGAGAAAAAAGGGAGATTCAATTCAGCATTCTTGATTCTTAACATTTTAGAGTGAGAGGGTGAAATAAAATACGAGGGTCTTAAATCAGTTACATGTAATATGTGGAGGTAAAAATAAAGGATAAAATACGATTGGAGTAAAATTTTTATTAAAACCTGCCAAAAACCAAAAAGTTAACAAAACCCAGAACAGAGCACAAGTCTTCACAAGCTCTTCTCTCTCATCCATGTCATCCCTGTATTTACAAGTGTAAATTTTAAAACGTGTGAAGTGCACACTTTACTTTTTACACTCTGCTCTCTACACTCTACACACATGTAGATAAATTGGTTGTTGGTTGTTGTGCATGTAGAAATATTTTTAAAATGCAAAGCTGGAAAAGTAACTCTTAATTTCTCTGTACTCTTTGTACAGTGTACAGTACACAGGAGGAGTACAAAGTACAAAGTACAAACACAAAAGTACTCAGTACGCACTACACTAAATTGTACACTGTACACTGTACATTGTACATTCTGCATTTTGTAAACTCAATTTAAATGTGTCTCATTCCCTTTTGAACTAACAAGTATACGCATAATGCCTTAAATTGGAATTGACAGGAATGAGAGGAGCTCCGCTTGTTGGTTTCCTCTTTATCCATTTTAGACTCTTTAGACTTTCGGCTGGCGCCAAGCGCCAGCCGAAGTGAATGTGATGGTGGATCCAAAAATCCAAATTCAAATTCGAATTCAAAAGTAAGTAAGAGTGAAGCTTCAAGCTTCAAGCTTCAAGACACAAAATACAAAATACAAAGTACAACAAAAGATTGCCGAAAATTTAGCAAGGGTGTAAAATGTAGAGTGCAGAGTATAGAGTATGCATCCTCTTTCCAATTTGTACATTAGTGTAGTTTCCTATTTCGGTTTTCTCGGTGCATTCTCCATTTTAGACATTTAGACATTCTCTCCCTCTGTCTCATCTACAATACAACATAGAATATAAGTATACAAAACAGTACACCGCTACGAATTTTCTAATGGTTATACACAAAGGTACACAAACGTACATGGTTTTTATTCCATTATTGACACTACAAGCTACAAACTACAAACACTAAACATTAAACACATCAACCTTCACTCCACATTCCCTTTCTATTTAACTACTGTTCTGTACTGTATTCCCACACGTACCTTGCTTCGTTTTGTATTGCGCGGATGTTTATATGCTTCTGTGTCTATTCTATATTCAATTGTTACCCATTAGCAAAACAGCCAAACATCCAAATAGAAACAGAAACAGAAGGCCAGAGAAAGGTAGAAGATGGACGTGTTAAAGTACAAATTGTAGCCAAATAATAGCTATTAAAAGTAAACAGGGAAGAAAACAGACTCCTTATGCAAAACCTTTAGCTTATACACAACCATCACAAATTATAAGGTATCTTGTATTATGTCTGTAGTCTGTAGTCTGTAGTATGTATCGCATCTATTCTTTTTCTATTTACTAAAACAGGGACAGCTGATGAGAAAAGGTTGACTTTCTCTTCCTCTCTCTTTGAATGTGTGTATGTGTGTGTGTGTCTTCATGTCACAGCTTTATGTATATATTTCCAGGGAAAAGTTTCAAGTCATGTGTTATCTTTTGTGTACACACTACAAACTACAAACAGGCAAAGAATAAATTGAAACAGGCTCCTTTTCTTTTACTTTCTACTTTCTACTTTATGACAATGTGAAATGTGACTGAGACTTTCATCATCCTGGATCCAGGATTTTGGATGGGTAAAGGCAATTTTTTCTTGATTACTAAAAGACTTGGAAGGAAAACTTCAATTTTTGTACAATGTTTTCAAACGCCGTCAGTCGGCAGTCGGCAGACGACAAACCGCAGACGGTAGGCAGCAGTTGTTGCAACTTCTTTTTTCTTCTTTGTGCATAAAAGTAGGAATACCTGTAGTAAACTGTACAGTGTACACTGTACACTCCATGCTTTGTACTTTGTACTAAATAATTCAGGATGAGAAGAAGCTTCAAGAGTGGATGATGGATGACAAACGATCAAACAATGACAAAGATGGTTCAAGATTTAAAATTCAAAATTCAAACAGCAAGACTCAAGACTCTAGATTCACACAGCTCAAGTAGGTACAAAAAGTGGAGTAAAAGATCTATGGAAATTTCTCCAGTGTTTCAGTGTATATAAGAATGACACTGTTTGTTTATGTATTATATATAAAAACAGACAATGGAAGTTTCCGTAGGTTGTTTACGTTCAGATTGAAAACTGTGGGGTCTGGGGTCTGGGATGAATGGAAAGGATCAGTGATGGAAATTTTGTAGTCAGTGTCGGCTGTCGGTTGTCGGTTGTCGTTTGTCAGTTGTCGGTCCGTGTTGATGTGCTATTTTTATCGAGTTTGTGATTTTAGATGACAAAAGTTACTGAATCACAGTCTCAGTTTCACTTTGTTCCTTTTTTTACTTCCACATTTTTCTCCTGATGCTTGAAGTGGTTTTTCCAGTTTATAACACAATAAAATAGAAACCTCCAGCTACTTTTCACTTTCGGTATCAAAAATTCTCACCTCTTGAATTCATGAATTTTGTTTACCTCCCTCTGAACAAACACTCAACTTTTAATTTTACATAAGAGGTGAATATAAACTCAATCAGTTGAGGGATATTTTGAAAAAGTTTTTTGATTTGATTAAAATTAATTTGTATTTTCCTTTTGTAGCTTATTTTTTCTGTACGATAGGAAGTTGTTCCATGTTTTATTGAAAGAAACAACTTTTACTGTCGATTTTTCAGCTGACTGTTGGTTTTATACACCGTGAAGAATACCAAAATAAAGAATACTTTTTTACATATACAGTTTTTAGAGCAACTTTTTTAATTTTTCAATATTCAATATATATATAAAAGCAAAAAAGTTTCAAATTTTACTCATTAAAATTAAATTTCATGTCTTTCCCTTGCTAATTTGGAATTTGGAATAAAAAATTGTGACAACTAATAACTCGATTAAGGATTATGGATTATGCTGATAGTTTATGGTTTATGGTTGTAAAAAATCCCATTTAGTTGGATAATACAGAGATAAATAGAAAAAATAAAAAAAAGTCCATTTCACTTTTAAAGCTTTCATGGAGAAAGTAGTAAAAGTTTTTATTTGTCTTGAGTCTTGAGCTATTCATTTGGGGATTCAAATAGCCTGTTTTTTGCCTCGAGAAAGTATTTTTATTTCACCAATTTCAGAAAAATAGTTGAAAGCGAGGGAACAAACTTCTCTATAGATTCTAGATACTTTTCATATACTGTAAATTGAAGATTGCTTATGTGCATGTATAGTTTTCACTGTATGTTCATGCACTTATTTGGAGACGATATTTAAGGCTCTGGGCTATTTCGAGTCTTCTATTTTTTTTTTACTTAAAACATCATGTATTTACAATGTTCAATGTTATACTCTTAGCTTTTCTGATTTCTGTTTTCTTCAACTTTTCCAAACTCCAAACAAATCTTAGCCTTTATTTTCAAATAGATGGAAAATAAATAATATTTTTTTGATTTATAAAAATTACTATTTGATTTAGAGATGAGTTTGAGAATTTTTCATACATTTTATTTTCAAAAAAAATCATGTTCACCGTTCACCGTCCACTGCTCTTTAAAAAGGAACTATTAAAAGATAAAATTTATAAAAGAGTACGACTAAATCCACATAAACCCAAATTTTACTCCCACATTTTAGCATATGTAAAATTCTGTATTTTTTATCTACTTTTTATACTTGATGCAAGCCAATTTTATATTTTTGTATTTGTCTTGTTGTTTCTCCAGGTCGATGGTTCTGACAAAAGAAGAGGGAAAGGAGGACGAAGGAAAAGTGAAAGAGGACCTCAAGTTAAGGAACCAGTCGTCTCGAGGGATCGGTATGAAACGAGTTGAGGAGCATTTTGGAATCAGGCCTCTGAGAACAAAAGTCTACGTACCTAATTATTATTTTACAAATAGAAATTTAAATAGTACAAGAAAACTTGTTACAACTTTGTCAACTAGTAGTAAAACTGAGACTGGGACGGGAAAAGTAAAAGGAACGAAGAGGAAAAGGACAAAGTCAAAGACGATTTTTTCCTCTCTTTTTACTCCTTGTCCTGGGACTACTCATCCAATGTTTTTAGTGAAACTCGTGATATTTATTTTATGGGCCATTTCCTTGACAAGAGCTAGTACAACTTCAACTTCAACAATTACTACCATTTCTTCTTCTTCTTCTTCAACTCGTATATCACCCATTCAAAATGATAAGAAAGCTTTATCATCATCATCATCATCATCATCCAGTTTGCTCATTCCCTTTTACTCTCCGCATGATTATGGTTCTGCTTCTGCTTCTCTTCAACAGCCACAAACTTTGAGGCATTACGTAAAACCTGACAGACAATCCAAATTCTCAAATTCAAATCCAAGCCCAAATTTAATCAACAACAATGAAAATCAACAACATCGTCATCATCATTCATCTACAAGTTTTAAAGAAGCTGAGCATCCTCCAGAGTACAATTATGAAAAGAACCACAACAAAAATAGCAACAACAATACGGTCACTGATTTTCATCAAAAAGGTACAGTACTAAATTATTTCATAATTAGTCATTAGCTTTAAATAGTAATAACTATGCTTGTCTTCCTGAAGAAATACTTTCTTTCTTCCGTTCGTTAAAAGGGATTCTGCAACAAACAATGTCTGTAGTCTGTAGTCTGTACAAAGTACAAACTATGCACCAATTCAAGTGTAAAAAGTAAAAAGTATAAGCATGGTTCTTGTTCTTTGTTCTTTGTTTTTATAACAAATGAGAGTAAATGAAGTGCTACTCCTTGTTCCTTGTGAGTTTTGAGTTTTGAGAGTGAGAAAAAGTAGCAAATTGTGTGTAGCGTGGAACAACAAACAAAAGGCGTAACAAGGAGAGAAATTAGACTCAAGATGAGAATGGAAATGAAAAACCACTTGTTATATCTGTAATTTATTATTCACTTGAGTCTTGAGTCCTTTTGTTTTGTTTTTTGTTTCAAGTTCCACGTGTCCAGCTTCATGTACACTGTACACAGATAAATACACAGCATGTGTACTTTGTACTTTGCTAACTGTAAATTTTGCCACGTTGTCTTCATGTTACATTTTAGTAGTTTGAAGAGTAAAGAATAGAAAATAGGAAATTCCAGGATTCCGGATTCAGGTCTGAGGATGAAGAGGAGTTGCAGAAAAAACTTCATTTGAATACTAAATAAAGTGCGGGCTCTTTGGAAAGACAAAGAAACAAAGAAACAAACAGAGAGGTGGATCCTGGATGAATGTGAAATGTAAATGGAAATGTAAATGTAAATGCAGATCTATGTAGAATCTAGATGTAAAAGTAAAAGTAAGCGGAAACGTATGATATGATATCATATTATTATGTACACGAGATACGAGACACGAGTAATTACGCACACCCCCAATCTCGCCTCTCTTCATCATATCTTTCAACCTTTCTCATTCCCTCCTTCTTCATGTTCGTGTTCGTCTTTAGTCTGGAATCTTGAGACTTGAGTAGTGAATCCAGATATTCCATTGTTGGTTGAATGTTTGCAGTTATGCAAATGGTAAAATCTCAAATCCCGTAGACTTCTTATTCTTCAGACTTCAGACGCTAGACTCATCCACCGAGTAAGAAAATGTATACCAACAACAAAGTGGAGCAAGTTGAAGAATAAGCAGTTGTGTCAGTTTCCCCTGTAAAATAATGCAGACAAAATTAGCATGCTCTTCTTCTTTTTGAACAGACGATGAATTCTTCTCCGTTCTCCGGTTTCTGAATTGAGCAGCTGTAATGAAGCTATGAAATAAAGCTATTTTATGTAACATATATACTACACACTACACACAGTTTGGAATATTTGGTTTAAGAAATGAGAACCAAGACAGCACCAAGGACCAAGACAGTGCACAGTGTGTATAAGAACGGGATTTAAACTCATTTAATTACAGAGCTCCTACCAGCTTCTGACAGATCAGAAGAGGGCTGAATCTAGAACCTAGAATCCAGAAAATAGAATGTAGAAAGTACAAGAGACAAGAGAAAGCAGGAGCAGAAATGAACAGAGATGTACCTCAATCTATGAGGATTGGGGATTGTGGATGTATGATGTATTATGTGGAAAGGATAGGTCACCTTCACGTCCTCATTAATCTCAATCTCTCCTTCCCATTTCCCATTCTCGATTCTCGTCTCATCTGCCGCTCTTTGCCCTTCTTCTTCAGGTCTCTATTTAAAACACCTTTGTATTCAAGTACCTAGTTTCTTCCGTCCCGTTCTCTTTAAGTCTATCGCTCTTTCCTCTCTACTATTTTCCAGTAGCTTCTCTTTCTCTCTCTCTCGACATGGCCTTGTTGCCTAGTACCTAGTGCTTAGTGGAAGATGGAAGGAAATTTTAAGCAGCGATTAAACTATTACTCTGTTACATCCGCATAAAAATTTAAGAGATCACACGGAGAAAGTTACTCAATACGGACTAATTAAAAGATTAATCTGTTTTCAATTACCCCTAGTCACTCTCCACTCTCGAGACTCTAGTTTTTAGTCTCAAGTCTCAAGAGGTCTAAATTTGTCTAAATTGGAATTGGAATTATGCGTGTATCTTATGTAATATATTAAGCATTTTGTATCCTGTGTTTTATAGTATATATATAGTATATACTTTATACTGTATTCAGTAGTATTCTGGAGAAAGGAACCTAAGGTAATATGTAATATGTAATGAAAATCCGGTGTTGCCTTCAGCTTTACATAATGATAGACCTGTAAAAGGAGCTCAATCAAAAGAACAAGAGCAATTGAATCCGAATCTCTATTTAGAATTTTAGAAAATAATTCCAACTTCCAACCAAGTGCCAAGTGACACGTGGCATTCGTGGCTTAGTAATTACTCAAACACTCGTAAATACATTATAAATGATAAGTAATTATTTGTTTGAATGTTTTACTATTGAAGAAATTATAAAGCTAAGAGGTCTCAAAGGACAAAATTGTATTAAAACTGGGATTTGATTGAGACTTTAGTTTTTGATCCACGTGATTCTTTTAATTATATAATTCGACATTTGACATCTGAGATTTGACATTTGACAAGCCAATTTTTAAAAGGTCTCAATTTGCCTCCGTTTTAATTTTCTATGGTTTGTGATTGATTACAGAGTACTGAGTACATGGATAAATGAACGACGGGTAAAGAATGATGAATGAATGAACAAACAAAATTTTGTGTGCATTTCCGTGGTTCGTAGCTCATAGTTCGTACAGAGAAAAGATTATGAGGAAGAAATAGATTATTTTTTGCTTTGATTTACTCAGGATTATGTTTGGTGTTTATATAATATTTACTCTATACTCTATACAGTGTCTGTGGATGATTCCAATTCCGATGTGGATGCCGCTGTCGATCCAACTCGGAATTCATATAAGAATGTGAGTAAATTACCAAGAGATTCAGAACGTAAAGAAGAACAAGAATCAGGCAAGGAAAAAGAAGAAGAAAGAGAAAATCAAGATCACGCTCAATATCAGAATGCAGCAGCAGCAGATGAAAGATTGACTAATACAACAAGAAAGAATGGAGGTTCTAAAGGAATTCAATGGCTGAAATCTAGATCTAGTTCTAGTTCTAGATCAAGATCAAGACGGAATGCTTTTCCAGGATCAGATTCTTCTACTTTCACATCCTCCGTCACGACCAGTACTGACAGCTATACTCTAAGCCATGGACAACCAGCTGTGGCTGGCAGTCTCCAAATCAACGACCATTCAATCCTAAGTGATGACTTGAATTCCCCTAGAAAAGATTCTAAACGATTTGGAGAATACTGCTATTGTTGGAACTCATCCGATGGAAATGGTATGTTTTTTTTAAGAATTTTTCTGTGGATTAACATATTTTGTATTTTTAGAAAAGTAAAAATGTACATTATTTAAGCAAATGTGCATTATAAAGATATTAATTTTAATCATGTAAAATATTATTTATATATTGTGATTTCAAATTTTAAATGAATGAATCCAATTAATAATAATTATATTTTTTTATAACGTTACTTGTCTAGAACGAGAAGTTGAATGTTCATGTACAAATCTCCCCGCTAGTCCATTCATCAGCCAAGTCGATCGCATGTAAGTGGAACATTTGAATTACTTTAATTTTTTGTGGGCATTAAAAAAAATCTGCTCCCTTTTAGCATGCGAAGCAGACTATTGTAATTGTCGTGTCTGTCTGCCCGTCCGTTAGTGCATAGTTAGCCACCTAGCGGGAAAATTCGGAACTCGTTAGTAGCACCACCTAGCGGCTAAACTGTAAACTAAAGTGGAAAAGTTGTTTGTGTTTTCACGCCACCTAGTGGGAAAAGCTGGAACTACAAGTTCCATATTTTTCCGCTAGATAGCGCATGATACTAGTTCTATAATGATGGACAGACACGATGACATATTTATGTAGTCAGCTTCGCATCCGGAGCCTCTGAAGACTTTATTTTCATTTATTTTTCATCGTTTCAAAAATTCTAATGCCAGGATCCGTAGTGTGGAAACAAAAAAGATACCGTGAATATTTTACACCGGTGAAAATTACATGCCTCTTTTCATTCTGTATGGATTTTAATTCTGTACTTTGTTGATGTTTCAACTTTCAACGTAATGAGTAATGAGCCGTAGCATTTATTGAATTACTAAATTTAGGAAAATCATCATCATAAAATAATCTTTGGTGTTTACAGTCAAAGTCAAATAATAAGATTATAAATTTGGTTTTCTGTGGTTGCTTTTCACTGTAGTTTACTTGTTACATGGTGGATGTAAACTACAGTCTCAAATTATTATGCGGTCGATGAGCTTTATTAGTGTGTACACGAAGGAACCAAGAGATTGTCAACGTCATTTTATATATACATATATTTTTCCCTTTGACTTTCATAATTTCCAATTAATTTACTTTTGATGAGGCGTAATAGTATCTTTTGTGTACTTATTACGTATAAGGTATACGCATAAAATGTGGATGTAGATGGTACATTGTACATTGTACGTACTTATGTACGTCCGCTAGTTCCTGAGAATTGCGGTTTCATTTTGGTTTCTTTCTACTCTTTAATCTCTGTATTCTCCATTCTCCAGCCATTCACATATAAAATATGTCATTACTCTAGCTTCTAGCTTCTGGCTTCTGACTTGATCAACTTCTTTTCTTGTACATGTGAGTAAAATCGGCATCTACATCTGCATCTACATTGAGATCATTAAATGAGGAACAAAATTGAATGTGAATATTATACAGCATCATGTCTTATGTCTTACCTACTTACACATTACACATTATACGTCATACACATTTGATATTTGAGTATAAGCACTTAAGCTGAAACTAACACAAAGGAAATGGAATTTTCATGGAGAGTCATAAATGTACATTGTACATACAGAGAGTACATAATAGTACGTAGTACGTAGACAAAAGCTTTTTGTGACTCTCCATTCTTTTATAGCGGAGGGAAAGGAATTTCTAAATTTTCTCCTTGCTTCAAAACTCAAAACGAAAACCCTCACATCACACGAATGAATTCCTCATTCTTCATTCTTCATTCCTCATCTTTCTCGCACAATTAAAAACATTGATTTTCCTCCTTCCTCTTCCAGCTTCCCTTTTCCAACTTCCCTTTTCCAACTTCTAGGCATCTTCCAGTGGAGGAGAATCAAATCAAATAAAAGAAGGGAAATTTGCTCTGATGTGTTTTTATCAGATTTAAAACAGGGTTGACATCACAGAACCCAGAATAATAATAATAATATATTGAACGTAACAAAACTTGACATTCTACATTCTATATACATCTACATTCTAATATAGTAATGTGATTATACATTATACAAGTATCAAAGTCAAAGTAATTTATAAAGAGCGATTGAGGAGATTAAGGCAAGTACTGGAGTAGAAAATGCCGCAGAGAGACCCAGTTCTTTGTCCTGGGAATTTCTTCTTTACATACTCAATATTCAATACTCAATGAATTTACATTGCACATGGATTATGCTATAAAATATTTTGATCATTTTACCACTTTGTACTTTTATCTGTATACTGTAGATCATGGTTTGTTTTCAATTAAGGGAGATATCTATTCTTAGACCATTGTAAGCATTTGTGTAACCTTTTTATTCGCCTTTCATCTTTAGACTTTACCAACAACCATTTTACTATGAATCATGAAGTACTTGAATATTGAGTCTGGAGTCTCGAGTACATGTGATGTCAATCGTCAATCCGATCTTTGGTGATCGATCATCGATCTGCATTGATGAATTGATGAATCATGAGTCTCATGATTGACCTTTTCGTTTCAATTTCAATTTCAAGTGTAACTTCTGTTGCATGTACTTAAGTATTTTGTTGTTCTTAAGTGTGGAGTAGTGGAGTAGTTGTACAGTGCACACATTTATTCCAAGCTGCTCTTGAAATGTAAGTCGAGCAGTAAATTCATCCATAAAGAATAAAGCACGTGTACAGAGTGCAGAGTGCCGTGGTCACTGATCTACATTTGTAATTTGTATTACATGTGGCATGCATAATGTGTTATATATAATATTATATTATTAGTGTGATGATGACAGGCGGTTCAAATTTAAAATTAGTATGTTTGTGTTGCCATTATTGTTCTACGTTCTATCTTTGTTACAATTTACAATCTAACATCTATTTAGAATTTAGATGTACAAAATACAAAACACAACACCCCGATCTCCAAGCTCAGATTGCACATTAATAATCACATACCGTGTACAGTCTACAGTAGACAGTAGACAGAGACGGTGATACTGAACATTGAACATTGAACATGGTACTCATATGATATTATTCATTAATTATTCATACGAAAGATTTCTCTTCCACATCCTCAATCCTCAACCACTCAACAACTCAACAAGCCAATCCAATCTCTGTATGTATTTAGTATTTAGTATTTATGTTAACTCCTGTCTACTAATATTCCAATTTCCTACCAACTCCACCAAATGTATTCACACACACAGTCACACAGTCACACCAAGTCAACTACCAAGTAACAAGACAAGTGAATGCATGCATTAATCAACTATTACCATCACATGCATGTATTTCAATTAATAATACACGTTTCTATTAAATAGTTTCTTCATATTTCGTATTACCTGATTTTATCAGGTATGCATATCACAAATCACAGCAAATATTAAACGTTGTGTTGTACTATCAACTTGTTGTAGCGTAATATATTTATAGTAAGTCAGTCGGTTCGTGAAAGAGAGGAAAGCTAATAAATATTTACTATAGTAGCTTTATTATTGTAATACTTAACAGTTTAATTAAAACACACTGACAATGATCGGATATGGAAAATGGAAAATCAAAAATGAAAAATGGAAAAGAAAGGGCCTTGAAAGTTCAACCTGACATTTAACTATGTTTAATGTTTACTCGAACCTCGATCATCTTTGTGGAATTTCTCAAGTGAGTTATAATTTATAATATTGCTAGTTCATGGTTCATTGTTAATCCAATACTGTGTTTCATGTACCGTTTTCATGAGCAAATGTCTAACATCTTGATTTGATTCCAATTTTTCAATGTTCTTTTATAAACGACGACTTTATTATTTGAAATGATTTTAAACTTGAAGTAGAGTTTCTTCAAAACTAACATAACAAAGGTAAAAATGAGAAATTGCAGAATATTTTTATAGCATAAAGTACACGTGTAATATGACTTTGAATTACAATATTATAAAGTGTATAATTTGCAATCCCACAACAATATAATATTATGACTGTCAAGTGTGACATTGTTTGCAACAGTTTGCACTTTGCACTGGAGTTTTCTTAACCTTTTACAAAGAGGGCTAATTATCATCCATCATGCCTTAAACAGTTCTCTCACCGACGGAGATGTACATATGAAATGGTTTACATTCTGTGAAAACTTTTACATTTCCAAATTGAAATATCAACTTGTTACCAACGGTAATAAAAACAAATGTCAGACATGGGAAAACTCGAGTCAACTCTTCAGAGGCCGTTGCAGGATCTAGTATTTAGTTTTAGGTAAACCTACTACTTGCTTTCTTCTGTCTGCTGCCACAAGTATTAAAAGCTACTGTCACTTGTGTTCCTAGTTCCTAGAAATTTAAACCCCTACACACTATACACTGTACATCTACTATTGTTAATATCCTGGTAGAACATGTCAGTTTTAATTTTTAAGTTATACATGATACACGAGACATTTTCCTCTGACATGATTCTACGACACTTTGTAGATTGTAGACTGTAGACACTACACAAAAAATTTCAGTTTCAGCCCAACCAAACTAAAGCAAATAATAAAGGTGATAAAAAATACAAAAGGCAGTCAAATTTAATATTCATTTTATTTTTTATTTTATTTCAACTTTATTTACGTGTTTAGAAGACAGTTCCGTACAAGTACAGTCAGAAAATACATTCTGTTTTCACCTGTCTGAACACGGTGGAAAATATACATTTAACAATTTTG